>JUDQ01000494.1:0-21695 GCA_000812075.1 Scedosporium aurantiacum
CCCCCCAACATGACAACCCGGCGGCCGGGGACGAAGTACTTCGCACGCTAAGTGTACACTGAAGTGTCTGGCCAGGATGGCTTGGCTAGGCAGATCAATGCATGGCGAGAGGGAAGAACTGGTGATCTGGTTTGCCATCCCAGCTTTTGGGCAGAGAGACAGGGGGATGGGCGGCATAGCCACGAGTCCTGGACCCAACTTAGCCAACTTCCAAACCAAGACCAGCGGCATTTCGGCTGCGCTGCGCTGGCTGGCGGTTACGGATGCAAAAAAGGGGACCGACGACCCTTCTGATGGGGTGGCCAACTCCAACTCCACCAGTCATCTTGGATTACAGTGGCCTGGCCGTGTTTCATCAAGCCAAAAGAGTGAGGTTACGTCTTTGAATGGCGAGGAAGGGACTGTATCAATTACTTTAGACCCATGGCCCGAGGCTTGTCACAAGCGCAGTCGGTGAATAGAAGGACTCGATGAATGTACTTCATAGTTTACAAAGTTTTCCCCTCATCACATTCATCGCTGGACATCATCATCAATGACAATTCATTCACCTGGATCCAGCATGATCCTGAGTAATGCGCCCCCGCATTTCCTCTCCTTTCCCGGGTTGTGTGACCAGTGATGTGGAATGGCAGGGCAACATCGGGTGCGTCCACGGTCGCACTCAGGGATGGGGTGGACTCGAGATTATTGATATTGATGGATTGATCCCATCAATTGATGTAATCGCCCAGAAGTGTGACCTGGACTTCATCAGTAAGAACCAATGCACGCATGGCATTGAGGGTATCTCTGGACGACGTCCCACGTACTCCGTACACTACTTTGTCATGCAGGGTGTAGCGAAACGAACTCGTACTCCGCAGTGTAGTCTCTGTACTTCGTACGTGTGAGGCATCGAATCTATATACAAAGTATTTTTTTTCATCCTGAGACAAGGTGGAACGACTATGGGGCAGGCAGACCTGGCGCCAAGGAAGGGATACTGGATCCTTCCTCGAGGAAGCACCCAGTACACTTCACTACCAGGCGAGCTAGCGTTCTCGACGTGCACTAGTGTCTGTTGTCCAGAGCTGAAGCCAGCAGTGGCGAGTGCCCTCCTTGCATACGCCTGCATACAACACCTGCCTGCCCATCCGCCTTGCCGAAGTCAAGACGTCAACGTCTCTGAATGTCTTAGATTTCACTCGACAACTTTGCAATTCTCTTCCCGGCGGCCATTGTAGTCTAGGGAACCAGCCGGGAGAATCTGCTGATCTGCGAGTAAACTATGGGGAGAGAAGCCCGGTAAACGGGATCAATCAATGGCATGGACCAGCATTGTCAGAAAACGGCATGTTGACTGCCCCTTTATTCCCTCTACTTCGTTCGAAGTATGTATTGTTTATTGTCAGTGTTGAGTGTGTCAGGTCCGTCCGACCCGACGGACGCAGTTCACAGTTTTACAATTTGAAAGGACAACTTGTCTCTGAGGGAACGGATTGAAATTGAACTGTCTGTTTGAACACAGTAATTTTCCGACACCCGGCACATCCCGGTATTCCTCTCAACTGCTTTGTTTCATCCAGTGTGATGTTTTTTTTATTATCTCTTCTCATCTTTCCTCTCACATTCACGGCTTGATACAGTTATAGCTTCTAAAGACGAATAGCACGAACAGCAGGTGGTCTCCTAGAGGGAGGAGGGTGAGAATTGCGAGATGGGAAAACTGTCAATTTACGGCAGGTGTTGTGAGTGCCGTCGTCTTAGTCTGTGCGGACCCGCCCTGTCGTTTCCGCTGTCGCACCATCAACAAATTTGGACAAGGGGACAAGGGGATATTGGGACATTGGGACATGAATGTGGCCCCACCGAATACGAGTAAAAATAGTTTGAACTTAACAAGATGAAGATGGGGAATGGAAAATTGGGCAAGGATTTGGTATCGTATCTGGCTCTGGGGAGGGTGGAGGAGGGCTCGGAATCGTTGGGAATAAGGACAATTTTATGGATCAGGGACCTAAAAATGCCGCGATCAGCTGGCCAGCAGCCAACACACAATGTGGGGGAAAGATCAATTGATCTCTCTTGTTTGAGAGAGAGGAGAGGGGGAGAGAGGCCAGAGGACTGACTCCCTATCAGTATATCAGTAGAGATCGATGACCAGTTTGGCTTGGTTCCCTTGGTGAGAGCCCTGAGATCCATAGCATAAATTAACTATAAACCCTAATGCCACCTGATGAATCGCTCGCCACATCCCGGCAAACTGGTCTGCTAGAGATACCCTCCGTCCCTTGAGAACGAGTTTGGAGTGAACACGAGAGATTCCATGCACCCGGTGCGATAATCAGCAATCATCCACGAACGACTGTGGTTGCTCTTGTATCTGTTAATCAAATGGCTTGCTTTCATGACATCCTCCCTCACAGCTAGAAGGAACCGTACATGCATCGAGAGCATTCTCTAACAAGACTTTCCAACTAACCAATCTGGCCAAGTATCCTGTAGGCGTTGTCCCTGCCATCAGCTATGAAATTTGTCGATGCCTCAGCGACGGTTTCCGTGGATAGATTAATAGGACGCTTGTATGCCTGTATTACGAGAGAAGCTGACCTCGACATCACACAAACATCATCGAGGCTCGGCATCGACTGATATACGCGATAGACATCTAGATATAAGTTGGTTTGATACGTACGACAGAGTATAGTTGAGGGAAAAGCCTCCGCGCATCTACTTCGTACTTGCACAACATTCATGCTTTTGCATCCTTCAATAGCATCCAGTATTTCCGGCTGCCAGCTTCATCATCAACGATTTTCTGTTATAAGGTCCTTGCCACTGACTATTGACCACCAGCTTCGAGCTCAGGCGCGTGCCCGTTGAACCCTTAATCCTTCTTGGGAGAAACATTGATCAGCTTAGGCTCCTCGAGGAACTCGACCTTCTTAGTAACGGCGGGATAGATGAGTTGGCTAATAATGCTCCTACACCAACGGGTGACGTTGCGGCTGCCCTCGCGCCAAACCTTGCCGTGGAAGCCGAGTGTGATGATACTAGCACAGAAGATGTCGGCAAGAGTAAGCTCATCACTAACGACGAAGCTGTTACCGTCCAGGTGCTCCCCAGCAACAGAACCGCCTCGGCCATCTTAGCAAAGGTATCGACGGATTCTTGGTTGTAGGGGCGGACATCGACAAGGGGAAGATGTTGTTCGACCAAAGGGGTAATGATTTCGGAGTTGAAAAAACGACATCCGTTTAAGAATGTGCGCGTAACTTGCTTATTCTTCCGAAGGACAGTGGTTTTATGGTCCTAAGAGGTATCTAGGGTAGCTCATGTTAGTTTAATCTTGGGAGGGAGGGGACAAAGGAGAATTGGAAGCATCACTAAATAAGTTAGACGTACTGTAGATGGCTATGGCAATACACTCGAAGAGTTTCATGCCATCCTCACCGCAGGAGGCTGGAACCTTGCCGAGCTTGCTAATCTCAAGGTGCTCGGAGATCCTGGACTCTTTGACGATCTTAAGTTCCAGGTTCCTCGACTTCGCGACAGCCTTAATGGCAATGGTCCGCGGCTAGTCACCCTGGTGTAAAACGAAATGTCAGGATGCAGTGTCAGAGAGTATTGACAAGTTTAGTTGGAAAGGTAGTAGTATCGAAGATGGATGGGAGAACCGCTCGGCGGTCGAGCCACGACGACGTAAGAGTCTGTCAGTACCAGCCTGGTATGGCAAGGGTGCTCTGTGTAATGCTTCTGATGCTAAAGAGGAAATAAATCGGGGGTTCGAAGGAATTCACTCCGGACGTATGGGATGGATCAATTGATGCCCTCAATGAGCCGGGCGGTATATCCTTTGGCCAAGATGTGACATCGACATTCGAGGCTCGGAATATATCCTTCCAAGTTCGGCGACTACATTAATTTGGGCTAATGTCGCCTCTTCCGACCGGACCCGGCAGTCGGGGACAGCGCTCGGACATGGCGGTTGAGTTGGACGGAAGCCTCCAGATCATGCGACGACAATTTCTTGGGAATATGGCATGGTGGCGTTGATCTCTATGTGGTAGTGAGCCAGGATGATCACGAGAGGTTCTTGTTTGCTTGATGAAATCTCAGTAGGAAAACTCCGGCTATCTCACGATGAATGATGAAAACGCCGGGAGCGCTTGGGCTTCAGGCTGCACAAAATAATAAAAGTTCTGATATGATGGGCACGTTTGGTGCCCGTCTTCGTTTAGTTCATATCTAGACCAGAAGCAGCCCTGTTACCATATCAATAGGCACATTCACACAAACTTCTGTCGTCGGTATCCACACCTCTCTAGGGCCATCCTACCCTCCTCTGAATTACCTTGTGCTATACTCGATAGCGAGAGTGGATTCCTCTCAGGAATACTGATACCTATTCCGGAGGCTGATTTTGGGAAGTTGGAGTTCTGCATCCTACCCTACAACAATCCCCAAGCATTTAGCACATAGGTCGGAGAGTCAAGAAGAGCTTGTACAATCCTAAACCTCTTAGGCTATTTTATTGTGCCCCTAGACATCATCAACACGGAGAGGGCATCCGGGATTGAGAGGCTCGTTGGATGCCATCCTGTCTCTCTCCAGTGCTCACTTGAGACCCTGTCGAGCCTGTGCACTTAACTATTTACATCTCACTTCACTTTTCCCAGAACCGCCAGACGTTCCTGTCATCATGGTGCCGGCACTGCCTTAGTGGTTCTAGATAACTCTCGAATAGCTAGTTTAGAGTCATTTGGATGACACTACTTGCGTCCGAGTGTCTATCTTGATTCGCCAGATAACTTTTAAGGGTATCCGCTTTTTATTCCCAATTCCCAATTCGCTCGATCAGTATTCCACGACATGCTGTGTCTCCAAGACGGATTATCAGTAGGTTGGGTTACGCGCCGTTAGCCTTTCCCGTAGCTTTCGCGCCTGTCGGCATCGGTACCGGGCCTCCTGGTGAATTCTCGGTTCGCGCAGTTAAGACCTCGACGCCCGTTTCCGTGACAAGTAGAGTATGTTCTATACATGTTAGCACTAGACCGTAAGCGCGACCGTAGGCGCGAAAAATGCGTCATATACTCACCAAACTGAGCAGTCCGCTTGCCATCAACTGTGGCGTTTGTCCATTCATCCGGCCAGTAAACCTCCCGAGGCTTTCCCACCGTGAGGATCGGCTCAATTGTGAACGTCATTCCAGGTTTGCACACTCCCGCTATCTTACTCTTGCCGTAGTGAGGTATCCAGGGTGGGGGATGGAACTCGGAGTTGATACCATGGCCACCCCAAGTTTTGATGACACTGCAGTTTCTCGCCTGGGCGTACTTCTCAATGACGTTGCCAAACTCTCGTATTGGCGTACCGGGCTTCACGACCTTGATCGCCTCATCCAAGCATTCTCGTGTCGTTTCGATCACTCTGACCGAGTCCGGGTCGGCCTTGGCTCGATCGCCGACATAATACGTCTCATTAAGATCGGCGTGATAACCCCCGTGATATAATGAGACGTCAAGGTTGATGATATCGCCGTCCAGAAGGACCCGAAAGTCGGGTATTCCGTGACAAACTACTTCGTTGGGAGAAGTACACAGTGACTTGGGGAAATTATTGTAGTTCAAAGGAGAAGGATACGACTGTTTACGGTCAGAAGCTATTCAAGGTCAATTTTGAGAAGAGAGTCGCGCTTACATCCCGCTCGATACAAGCCTTGTGGCAAACCTCGTCAAGGTAATCTGTGCTGACTCCTGGCCTGACCTCGGCAGCGATGATGTCCAAAACTTCTCGAGCCAATCTGCACACCTTGCGCATTGCCTCTTGCCCCTTGGCGTCGAGGATGTCAATCTTGGACCTGTTCAAGCGCCGCTCGGCTTTCGGTATGCCAGTCTCGGCCCAGTCTGGTCGTCGGATCGACTTGGGGAGGGTGCGCCGCGGAGAAAGCGGATAGACAGGTCGGACAGAACCGGTGAAGTTGTAGGTCGGGAAAGGATTGAAAAACCCGGTAGCTGCGTCTGATCCATTCTGTGCCTTGTTCTGCGCCGCTTTATGTATAGTTTTATGTTCATTCTGCAACACAGGCCTTCCATCAGCCGGAAGTCCTAGAAGGGGGACGACACTGTAAAACGAACCCAGTTCTTCTTGAAGCAGTCCTGGGAGCAGAAGTAGCTGTCCTTCAGGCCCAGCTTCAGACAGGTTGGGCATTGTAAAGATCCAGCATTATTTTCGCAGTCCGCTCCCAAGCACTTGCGCTTGGATTCTGATAGGTTGTCGGCCATCGTAGTAGGACTTGCCTCTTATGACGGGATGCAGAAACACCTCTAGGAGATGAGATAAATAACCACAGCAGTAGACTGTGAAAGAAATTGATTTGATGTCTTTGACTAGAAGTTTCTCGTCTGTGGGCAGAAGCCTTACTTCGTATGAAAACTCGGTTGTACGAAGTACACTGGGCATGTACACTACAAAGTACACCACCATTGTGATTATTCAGCCCTGAGATCTGCAAAGCGGGGTCCAACACTTCGGGCGCCTTCCTCCTTCCAGTTTAGCGAAAGGCATTAATTTAGTGCGCATTGCTGGAAACGGGATGGAGGCTTGCGCAAAAGAACCTTGAACCGACCAACAACAAGCCACCAACCGAACCTCAACGGGCTTTGTCGAACTACACTAAAAATAATTAAGTCGCGGGAAGCCGAAAGCTTTCCCCCTGCTGCCCCCTAAATCGAATTCCAGCACCACACGTCGTCAATCTAAATTCTCCCCATCTCAGATTCTATCTACATCGTCTCATAGTCTTCTTATACCTAAGATGCTCTATGGTGGTAGTCAAAGTAGCCGTGACAATACACAAGAAAGCTGGCACATGAACCATAAGTGTCCAGCGGTGATGTGGAGGCAACTAAGACTCAAGCGCATCTTCAGGAGTCCAGCGGTCTTAGGGTCGGAAATGTGAGCAGGAATGGCAAACATTGAAGGAACCCAGGCAAAATACGCGATGCTGAACAAGGTACTGGCAAGATACAGGCCGTGGAATCCTTGGCTCTGGCCACTTAGACCGTTGGTGATGCAGAGGGCCGTGGCTGGGAGGTCAGACCTACGAAGTATTCCCCAGCGCCCAGGCTTCATGAAGGCTGGCAGATAACGGGGCAGGATTTTGCCAATCGGGTGGGTCGGATGGTTGCGGAGTGACGGGAACCACATGGTACTGGGATCGCGAGTCGTTGAAGGGATTTCATCGCAATCCCAAAACACGCCGAGGCTCTACGTGGTCATTTTTATATATCTGTGATTGTGAGAGAGAAGAGAAATTAAATTATAGAGTCAAAATTTAAAGCTTACCTTCTCATTAGTGATATTGATAACTTGGGAAAGTTAGGACAATGTGGATGGATGGCTGGTTTGTAATTGAATGGGGATGGAAACTCACCAGTCAAAGGTATTGATCAGGATGATTTCCTATTTAGATGCCAGGTCAAAATCAGTGATCATAGCTAATGGACAGAGGAGAGAGTTCAAATGAGTTAATACTCAGCGTTGGACATGAGAGAGACAAAGGTACTGTCTATTTGCCCGAACCGTTCGGTCGGTTTCCTTTCGCTCGGGGTCCGGCGGCCGGTCACACTCGGTCAGGTCCGGTCAGGCCGGTTCGGTGCAGCCTCACATCTTGATTGGTCCAACCGCGCCATGTCCCGGCTGCATGTATCGACTTATTTACAGCACCGGGTGACCACAGCATTTACCTCGACTGCGGAACCTTGATTTTCCAGCTAGGTTTGAGATGCGACTTTGTGTATACCTACTCACAGTCTATTTCCGCTCTCTTCAATGTTATATATGTGCAAGTGGAGAAATTTTGTCTGCAAGACCTACATATTGACATCTCTCTGTAAAACTCAACTGCATACAGATGTAACCTTTTGTTCCAATAGAGAAATGACCCTTTCTTCTCCTTAATATCATCCTCTTCTTTGGCTCGGATCAACAACACCAAAAATTCAACGTCCCACTCTAAGCTCTGGGAATCTTTGCTCTCGCCCCGAGAACTCTCCAAGCCAGCCCTGGTGGAGTCACACTTCAGCGCTGATGGCTTCTACCACCCAAATAGCAAACACCATGGGTGCAGCATCCTGTCTCGAGCAGCATAACATTCCACACCGCCATCAGCAACTCTGATGGTGAGATTGGTGCTGCGTATGCTGCAGAGAAAAGCTCAGAAAATGACGCGGCGATGATTGTGTATTACAGTGGCGTGTATGCTAAGTTGACCATTGTCGAAGATGACAGGAAAGGCGCCATGATTGCTGTGGGGTTCGGGTTTGATGAAGGCATCAATTCCTGCTCAACTGCCAAGACGAAGGGGCGTCTGACAGTAGCCGCGAACAGTTTCCCAAGAGTGTTACTCTTTTTGGCAGTGAAGAAGCTATCCATGTGGCGGAGCAGATTCTTGACAATGAAGAGTTGTTCAATCGCATTGTTAAGGTAGAAACAGTCTACCATTTGTCACAAATGTATCTTTGCGGACCCCCATATCTCACCGTCTTCGAGAGATGCGATAATCCGGTGTATAAAAGCAAAGGAATTAATGCATGGATGTCGACCGTGTATGAAGACAGCGGGATAGTTATCACCAAACAGGATCCTGGCATGAAGGCACTCTACTAGAAAGAAAACTTGATAGGAAGAGTTTTCTTTTTCACAGGCGGGAGAGGAAGCTTTGGATGATGGCAGAGGAGCCCTTGATCTCGCCCTCAAACATTGGCCCACACCCGGCGTTGAGAGGGCCAACACTTGAGACTATCAGGAACAAGATTGGCTCCGAGATACCTTATTTCAGTGTTGTGAGCAGAGAATATGATGGTCTCGCGCCTCTCAGTGCCGCCCTCGTCTTTGCTTGGACACATTTGGGCTCTTCTTCTGTCAATTTTGATGGTTATTCATTGGTGTTCGATGAAAGTCACAGCCAGAAAAATGCAGCTCCTTTCCCGGATCTTCCAACCTCTCCCTGGGATCACATGGTTATTTTGTGACGAGAACCTCGAGTCAACAAACAGGTCCGATCTAGATATGACCACCTTCACGGGCTGCTTGGTAACAGGACTCCCGATGACACGAACTACGAGCCTGAGCCGAAAGTTCTTCAAGCTAGACGGATGCCGTGGCTGCAGAACCATCGTATTCAGAACCAGGCCATCTTTCCTGCAGCTATATTGCGCCATGGCCCTCGAGACCTCCAGGGTTCTCGACAGAGGAAGACTGGTACAGAGCATGGAGCTGTCTAACATTGCGATCCTACGGCCAATCGTCCTCGATGATCTCTACGTAATGATGTTGACTCCACGAAAAGCAAGAGCGGTCTTATCGAGTTAAGAGTCCACTCTTAGTAGATGATGGACATATGAGGACTGCTGTCACTCGAAAAAAAATACGGATCTTCCGGGGAGAAGACAAATCTGACGAGTCTGTCTTGTTTCCCTTGAGAGGGAGTAAGCTGAAGTCTGAACTGTCGTCGGTCAACGTCCACTAGTTCTACGAAATGCTAGACGAGATAAGGCTGAGCTATATGTGACCATTCAGGGTTATTATATTCTTAGAGAGACGAATGGACATAGCATCTGCCGTCGTAAAAGTTAACGAAGAAGTAGGGAGGTCGATCCCAGTTCACCCGACCTAGCTCGACGTCTGCTTCCAGATCTCCCTCTCCGCATGTTGTGTGCCTCGAGGCGATTCGTTATGGACGGCCTCCCTGCCCACATCAGTTGGCCGCATGACGTTCCCCTGGAAGCCCAATGTTGCTCCTGAAGGGCCAACTTCGATGATTATCGAAGCGATGCCAACGAAAGGCCATCCTTTCTCAGGCCTGTCAATTATTTCTCTAGTTGGAGTGCCATAGGATGTCTAGAAGTTGTATATTTTAGACCAGGAGGCAGCTTGGTACGCCCCGGCGATGAAGTGAAGTAGAATTGCTGGGAGAGGTAGGAGCAACTAAATTTGTGGCATATTTGGCCCTCGAGCCGTCTACATAGAAGTACTCTTCTCACTTAGGAATGTCTTCACACATGGGTTGAATTTCTTCTTCTTCTTTTTCCCCTCGCACAAATGTGATATGAGTATACTCCTTCTTCCTCTCCAGTACTACGTGAATACCTCGTAAAAATAGTAAAAATATGTTTTATACTGTACCGATATAAAATCCTTAGGATATTCTCAGTACCTACGGGAGCAACTAGATGAACAGCTTTTTGATCCGTGAAGCACTTTCGGCGGGCTGAGCCTTTTTTCAACGTCATTGACCGTTTTCAGCTTTCGGTGCTTGAGGCACTTATCTTCTAGCCGCAGATTCGCTTTCGCCTGGAACTTCACGAAGCTAATCTCCTGGTGTTACAGAAGCTAGAAAACAAAATAATGTATTGAGGGCGTTCAGATGATCTACATCACTTCGTAGATTACCGTCAGTTTCAACCGTTGTGGTGATGCATGCCTGTCCTGTCTCGTCAGAGAAAAGTTCGGAATGCGCTCAGAGCGATGGAAATATAGGTCTTTCTCGTCGTCTTTGGAAACGCAATTTAACATGGGCAGCTGCAAGAAAAATGAATACAGGTGTGAATCCCAGGATCCACGAAGGTTGGTTAGTCAATTCCTTCCTTGTCAGTCTTGTCAACCATTTGAGAGAGTCCAAGGTCCATCCTGTCTTGCGTTGAGCAACTCCCGAAATTTCAATTCGAGATACGCCCCATGTTTACTGTAGAGGGATGTCAGCTATCTTGCCCACTTCTCACACCATGCGACACGGTATCATGGCCTCCATGCTGCCTTTGGTGACCAGATTGTGATGCGAGTGGAGTCAAGCCCGAAAATATAGAGAGGCAGTGGTGACAGGGGTAGAGAGGCGCCTGGCCATCGCTCTTGTACGCGTCAGCCATCGCGATCCGGATATCTCATCTATTCTTGACAGGCTCCCATCAGCTTTCGGGCAGGCGTCGTTTTCGCTGTTTAAGGTTACTGGACGCTACCCACTCTGATTCATGGGATGACAAGCGATGGGGAGGAACTTGACCATTGCTTTTGCCTTGGTGGGGACGAGGGGTGCAGATTTACTTAGCCTCGGATCAAGATATACTTCGTATGTAATTTATATTCCCCTCTTTCCTTGCTCACGAAAAATGGGAAGAGGCTGGGGGTCCGGCTTTGTGGCTCTGGAAGTTGGCGATCATCCCAATCGCCGATAAAATACTTCGTAGATATTGCGACATCGACAATGTGGTCAATGATGTGGAGTAGCAATTGTTTCGCATGGGATTTACGAAAGTCCATCTTTCTAATCGTGGCTGGATTGATGGTTTGATATTTGAGAAGTCGTTGTTTAACTGCAGATGAATCCATGAGAGGACTATCATGGATGTACCGAGAATGGTCTGATTACAAATTGTAGTGGTGTTGTCTCCCCAAGAGGTCTGGACTCAGGAGTCCAGGCCAGCAGAATATGATCTAGACCAGAGGTCTGTAGCCAATGACCTGCCAGAGCGGGCACGGTAAGGTATCTCCATGTACTCACAATCACAAACCTAAGTATAAGAAATTCAAATTGGCAGTCTCGAGGCGGGAGGCGGGAAGAACAGAGAAAAAAGGAAGAAATAAAAAAAATAAAAAAAAATGAACGTGTTTGTGTGGAGGCTGGATTAAACTCTCCAAAAAAACCTCGATGAAGTTTGCTTGGGCTCTTTCTGATTTTCAACCTGATATCTTGAATGTATCCCCGTTTCTGATCAACAAGTTCTCGGTTTACTGTTGTACCGAGACCTTTTCAATTGCGCCTTCTACAATTTTACCAACCCCATCCATGACCTGAGCAACCTGGGAAGGTACGAAGTACAACTCGAGTGTCGCTGTCGTTATTATTGCTGGGTATTCTTATCCTTATCCTTATCGCCAGGCTGCCAGCACATTACCAAATCTTCACCTGCTGTTGCTGAGCTTGCCCGCGCCTTGCGAGCCGCAACACTGAACCACTACCGAATCCGCGTCGCGATTTCCGCAGCAAGTTCTTCCTCTTTTCAAACGCTTGGCAATTTTCTCATTCACCAACCTTGACCTCACCGACCACCCTCTCGTCAACTACTAACTGCCACCCATCGCTCAACGACCTGCACCTCACTAGTTGCGACATTTATCATTGCAGGCGAACATCTATCCGCCATAATTAATGCTCAGTGAGAAACGGTATCAACTATCCCCATCCTAAATGCCTTCGACGAGATGACCCCCGTACCCCAAGAGAACTCGTCGCCAATAGGCCAGGACAATTGGGTCGCATATATCGAGGAAGCTTGTCGAAACGCGACCGACCTTGAGAAGCGAGTCAATGTGATCGAACTCTATAAGCGCGCAGTCTCTGCAGAGCCCGGCTCTCTCCGAATATGGCTGGCGTATTGCGAATATTTCCACTCCCTTTTCGTCGCTTGTCGGACAGCAGATCCATCATGGCCCAACGACGAGATCATGATGGGGCGTGAGATCTTCTCCCTCGAGGCTGACCTGCAGCTCTGGCAGAGTGCCTATGAAGATGTGCGCTTTCGAATCGGAGACAGTCATGCTCTTTGGGATCGTTGGGTTGAGATCGAGATGGAGCTTCTGGCTAAGACAAGAACACGCGAGGGCATCGAGCGCATCACTTTCCTCTACCGCGACCGGTTACGAACTCCCCATATTACATGGGACGAAACAGCGCAACGCTTTTCGAGCTTTCTCTCCGAGTATAACAGGCAAAACTGGGAGGCAATTATGCAGGAAATAACCACCGATGCTCAAGAAGCAAAGGCGATAATCGGAGATCGGGAACGATTCGAGTTTCGCCTGCAAAGAGCCGCCCGTGGTCACGATACTGATGCTGAGCGTGCCGCGATGAAAGAATATTTGGCCTGGGAGATCGCGCAGACTAGGAAAAAGGATGACGGAGCTTATACCCGCGACCAGCTCTGCCGCGGCCTATTCTGTAGAGCCCTTACCGGTGTCTTCTGCACCGAAGACTCCGTCTGGCTCGACTACATGACCTACCTCTCCTCAAATGTCCCGCCCTCTAAATCCGCCGCGAGCCTCCTGTCTCCTCTCCAGAGAGCCGTCGATCACTGCCCCTGGTCGGGCCCTTTGTGGTCCCGGTACATCTTGGCCGCCGAGGAAGCTCAGCTATCCTTCGCCGAGATCGAGCAAGTTAAGCATGCAGCTACGAGTAACTCGCAAATCTACAGAGATGGTATGGCTAGCCTCCTGGAAATGTACGTCGCCTGGTGTGGATACCTCAAGCGCACAGCTACGAACCCTGCTGCCTCGGAAGACGCCGTCGATGTCGCGGATGTGGGCTTGCCTGCTGCCCTGGAATATGTCGGTGTTCTGGGGGATCGCCTCTACGGGAAAGAATATCAAGGGGACCCCGACTTTCGACTGGAAAGGATATACATCCAATATTTGACGGAGAAAGAGGGCGATCTGGACGAAGCGAGGACGCAGTGGGAGCGGCTCGCTAAAAAGCCGCTGTTTGCGGACCGCTACGACTTTTGGCGAGCTTACTACCTTTGGGAAATGGAGGTGTTCTTCTCGCAGCCGAAGAAACAACCAGCCGCTTCCACCAACAACGAGCAGTTGTCGCCGTCTAAGGCAACTACCGTCTTGTCCCGTGCCGTGAACCACAAGACTCTGGACTGGCCTGAACGGGCTATCACTACCTACCTGCAGCATTGTAACGATTACGAATCGCCGAACACTATCCGCCGCGCTAGAGATAATGTGCACAAGATCCGCATCGTCGTTGCTAAACGCAGAGAGAGGGAGGCTGCGGAGGCAGCAGCTGCTTATGCGCAGCAGGTCCAAGCTCAGCAACAACAGCACCTGGCTGTTACGCCTGCGGCAGCTGAAGAGACCACCGAGGCCCAGCCTACGCCATTAACATCTGAGTCCCCATCTGGCGCCAAGAGGAAGCGTGGCGATACTCTGGGAGGCGATGACGAGAAGACGACCAAACGGCCGAAGGGTGAAGATGCTAATGGTGATGGCGGACCTCCTGGCGCAACTGAAGAAACCCCTCACAGAGACCGAGAGCATACTTCTGTGCTTATTACCAACCTACCTGGTGACTCGACGCAGACAGCAGTAAAGAAGTACTTCAAAGACTTCGGTCGTATCCAGAACATAATCTTGGTTCATGACAAAGACTCTGATGCCGCTACAGCGCTGATTGAGTTCGCCTCTGTCGAGGATGCCAACGATGCTATCACTTTCCGGGACGCTAAATACTTTGGGCAACGCCAAATAAGAGTGAAGTCCGGAGCCAAACTCACCCTCTTCGTCACCAACTATCCTCCTGCAGCTGATGATCAGTACATCCGCAATGTTTTTCAGGATTGCGGTGTCATCTTAAACATCAGATGGCCAAGCCTAAAATTCAACACCCGGCGACGATTCTGCTACGTTTCGTTTAAAGATCAGGAGGATGCGGCGAAAGCGACCCAACTGAATGGCAGGATGCTGGAAGGAAAATACAGGCTGGAGGTCAAGTATTCCGACCCGACGAAGAAGAAGAAGCGCGAGGGCGCCGTTTCTGAGGGCCGAGAGGTTCGGGTGGCTAATCTCGACGAGTCTGTGAAGGAAGAAGATATTCGAGATGTGTTCTCGAAGTATGGAGACCTTGCGAGAGTCAGTATGGTGCCTAGTCGACGAGGCAAAGGTTTCAGCAGTGTCTTCCTGGAATTTGAGAAGAAGGAACATGCAGAAAGAGCTATTGCCGAGCTGAACAATACGAAACTGCGCAGCCGAATCTTGACTGTCGAGCTAGCATCGCAGCCCAAGGTGAAGGTGTCGGCCAAGGTCATCAACCCCACTGAACAGGAACAACAACCCTCACGGGATACCGAAGGTGACGAAATAATGCAGGAAGAGCTGGACAGGCCTACCGCTCCTGAGCATCCCTCACAAAACAACGCTGAACGCTTGCCCTCGGTCGAAGCCCCTTCTACCAGCGTACCATCGACTTCCGTGCGAAAAGTCGCACTCATGAACCTTCCCGACACCGTTAACGATGCACGCATCATGGCTCTCCTAGAGCCTGTCGGTGCCGTCCGTAAGCTTGTTCTCCAACCAGGAAAAGGCACGGCAGTTGTAGAGTTCGTTGATGAAGCTACTGCGGGGCGAGCAGTACTTCAGCTCGATGGGGTAGAAATCGAGGGTAGCAAGATCCAGACAGGCACCCTGGCCGATCTGGCAAGGTATACGAGCGGCAAGTTAGAAGGCGGCACCTCGTCCCAACAGCAGCAGGGTAAAGGCAAGCCGGCCCACGAGGGAAGCTCTGCTGGCGGGAAGGCTAGAGCCGGCGGTAAGCCGGCGTTTCTGCCGCCCACTACCGTGAGGAGACCAGTCCTCGGTAGAGCTGGAGCCAAAAGAGGCCTAGGTTTTGTGCCAAGACCATCTGGTGCCACGGTCGATGGGGAAACGAAGCCTGAAAACGGCGAGAAAAATTCTCAGGGCGTGGCCTCGAAGCCAATGAAGTCGAATGCGGACTTTAAAGCTATGTTCCTCTCTGGCAGGCCGGCGGCTGCTGAGCAGGAGAAGAAGAAGGACAATGTTTGATATGGGGTATTCATGCTTTCATGACAATGGTGAGGAAGGGGAGGATCGAGGCTGGAGGAGTCTGCTCCAAATTGTGGAAGGGCTTGTAAAAAGTTGCGGCAGGGGGTGATGCAGGATCAGCATACCATGGTGTTCTTATCTCATCTTCATTTCTTTACTTTCCACTCTCCTGTATTAATATTTTTATTGAAAAACTAAGAGGGATCAATCATGGGAGGCTGGTAATATCATTCTTCTTTCTTCTATGCAAAGGACGAGGGTCTCAGGCACCAGAGGAAAAGAGCTAAATGGCGCAAGCAGATGTTGACGATGTGTTAACAGGCCGGTGGCAAAACGAAACGCGGTGCAGATACGGAGCAGACTTGTTATTGTTTATTCCCCATAGAGAGGAGCCCGAGGGTCGTGTGTGTTGATAGAGCCGGCGGAGAAGAAGCCGAAGCACCCACTCGAGTCAGAAAAACGAGATGGAGAGCATCGTCATGCCTTCCTTTTATTTTACCGGTTATCCTTCATCTACCTTTTTGATTTCGACATTTGCCAACTCTTCTCATAAAGTTATTCTAGTCAAGTACTTTGTCCATCTGGCCAACTCGACCAACGAAGGGCGAAAAGCTACAGATTTCCCCTTAGACTGACGGTGGGTAAGGGTTTTCTCCAATTCCACCCTCATCTCTGGGCATCCCTCGTCTCCTGTAGAGCGAAGATCTTCTGCCACACATCTAGCCACCGCAACTGCTGTGCCGTGGGCATTTTGCCAGGCTGCCTGAAAGCCCGATTCAAGAGTTCGCGCAGCCTCGCGCGGAGGACCTTGATCACGAGCATAGTCTTCCAATCGGGGACGGAGAAGCGGGCTCGGTTTCCATCCAAGGTGATGACACCCGAAAAAACCTGTTGGAGAATATCGTTAGTTTTCTCATGATAATTGTTTGGTATGAGCGTTTGTGTACTCACATCACAGCGGACGTCGCCACAGAGAAGAGCGATGGCGAACGGATCAACGGCCGTCGTTTCATGGGCATGATATACTCTGGAACAATATTTAGTAACCCCTTCCCGCAAATATAAAAGACCCCTTCCGTATGACGGATGTCGAAACTTACTGTTTTGCTTGCATGATGTGATAGTATGACAGCCATCTGAGATCCAACTGGCCCCGGTTCACCGACGACGGATGCAGACTAATCGACTGGTTATTTCCGATATTCCTCAGCGACCTCGAGCCCGGCGGATCGCGCACGAGCAGCTTAGGATAGAAACTCCACGCGATCACGGAGGCGGTTATGGCATCGTTGTCGCTGTTGAGATCGACCCTTTGAGGGATCTCGTAGAATTTTTGCTGCCTTCGGCCGCGAGAACCTGGAGAATACCGCATCCGATTCAAGGCCTTGCGTTCCTCGTCCGCGAGGAGGAGGAAGCCCGAGTCGGCCAATGCGACGAGCAGCTGACCCTTGAGATCTTCGATATTTGCCAGCGTCTGCTGGCTGAGGTAATTCTTGCGGCAGAATTGGAAATCTTTACCCGTTTGCTTGTATACCCTCCTCCAGGAGACGTAGGCGTTGTAGATGGTGAGGAGGTCTGAGTCGCCTCGCCGGAAGGCCATTCTGGCAGCGTCTGCTTGTGTCCGCTGGCCGAAAGGAGCAGAGAAAGGTGACTTGGCGGAGAGTATCGCGGCGACAGTGAGGGCCATATCCAAACACTTGAATACTGTGCCAAGAAGAATGAGTTTTCCAAGAAACACATCCAGCGGGAGACGGGCTAGCTGGCGTCCTAGGGGCGTCAGCTCCTCGGCTGCCGTCAGAGCCCTTACATCAACCAGAGCGTCAATGGCACGGCGGATATTCTTCTGAGAAGGTGGGTCTAGCGCTTCATTCAGTGTTTCTTCAATCCCGCCAATCTTGCAGATCTTTACGCGGATAGCGAGATCTTGCAAAGAAAGACGAAGCATCTCGGGGGTCTGTTGGTCACTGATGAGTTTGTCATGCCGGTGTTTCGTGAAAAGGTGGAAACATAGGCCCTCCTGGACTCGGCCTGCACGACCGCGACGCTGCTTGGCGTTTGCGCGAGAGATAAACGTATCGATGAGGCGGGATAGCTGTCTTCGTTCATCGAACCTCATTTCTTTATGCTTGCCTGTATCTATCACGCAGGTGACATCGGGGATGGTGATACCAGTTTCGGCGATATTGGTCGCAAGGACGATTTTCCTGACACCGGGCGGCGGGATAAGGAAGGCGGCCTCTTGGTCTTCCGTCGCAATGCTCGAGTGCAAGGGATATATCTGCCAACTGGAGCTGAAATGGGGATCCCCAAGAAGCATATCATTGAGTGTCCTGATCTCCGCCATACCGGGGAGGAACACTAGAATAGCCTTGCTATACTGGGCGTAGGACTCGTCATCGGCAATCTTGGCAATCAGCTGGACAATAAGATCAAAGTCAATTCGGTACTCATCCATTTGTGAAAGAGTGGCTCTCGTTCTCGGTGAATACTGAGTTAAATCTCCCATCAAGCCGGCCTTTGCGGGTTCGGGTTCTGGCTCAGGCAAGTCATCATCCAAGTCAATCATCTCAGCCGTCTTGCGATCTTCACCAATGGAATACCCCGTAAGTTCGATAGCGTCTTCCAAGTATCGCGTTTGAACCGGGAATGTGCGACCGGGAACTTCAAGAATTGGGGCCCCTCCAAGATACCTCGAGAACTGGTTTGCATCGACAGTCGCAGACATGAGAACCACTTTGAGATCCGGCCGTCGCTTGATGAGTTTCTTCAAAACAATCAGCAAAAAGTCGCTGTCGATAGAACGTTCGTGGACTTCATCGAGAACAAGATGGGTTATTTCTGAGAGGTCATTCGAGCCCTCGAGCATGCGCATAACGATACCCGTGGTCGCGTACACTAGGCGCGTTTCTCTCGATGTGGTCGATTCCAATCGGATGGAATAGCCGACCAGTGACCGAGTTGTGCCTAAATCGCCCCTGTTCTCGCCGAGTTCTTCACTCACGCGGCGCGCCAAGGAGACGGCCGAGATTCGCCGTGGCTCTGCGCAGTAAATCTTGCAATGCTTGCCCTGAGAAAGCTGGTGCTCAAGAATGAACGACGGAAGTTGAGTACTCTTGCCGCTATGATGGTGCGGGGAGGTGTCGGGTGTTAGTTTTGCACTGACGGCCATCTAAAGGGAGTAAGGTCAGGACTAGGAATGACCTGCTTACCATCCGGTTTCTCCGCAAAGGATTACTACTTGGTTTGTCTCAATCGCCTCTAGGACCTTTGATTTGAAATTCCACATGGGGAGTTGGCGACGGGATTCCTTACATATGAATGTTAGAATTCAGGATTCTGGCGCACATTGGCGTCCTCGGTGATGGAGGTGAAGAGTCTTACCAGCATGACGTTAAATTTCCGGGAGCTGCTCTTTTCCGCCCATAGAGCCTGGAGGTGATCGCCTGATTCGATGGTACTCTTGCCCCGGTCTTGGCTTGAATCGTCCTTGCTATCCGTTTGATTCCTAGCAGCTACTCTCCCACGGAATTCTTGAAGGATGACACCATCCTCTAGCTCCTGGTCTCGTCGCTGCCTCACTAACGAGCGCATCTCGCTCACCTCAGCCCGATCAGCAGCGTCGAGCTGGTTCTTGCGTATCTCGGAATATTCGACCCACAAATCCTTCCACACGGGGGGCAGCTTGAGAAACACTTTGTCTTCCTTCGCCGATGATCCGAAAATATGGAACAGGGCATAGGTTGCTATAAACGCCTCTGATTTCGCTTTGTCTGGGGTAGCAACGGAAACCATGGTGAAGCTAGAACGGGTAGGTGTCACAGAAACACTGACTTCAGGCACAATATTGTCGGCGAGGATGTCTTGCGGCGTTTTCCATTCAATAGTGACCCTGTGGCGGTTCGCAAAAGGTGCGTCAGACACCAAGCTGTATGTTATCGAGGCTGAGGAATCCCTTTACAAGATGTCAGTAAGGCTTTCCGCCGCTTATCGCCTTTAGAATGTTCAAAATCCAAAATTCAAAGAAAAAAAGAAAAAAAAGAAAAAGAAAAAAAAAAAGACCAGTTAATATGGCGTCTAACTCACCTTGCTCGGCATGAATCCTGCAAAACCCTCGTAGGGTTAATGCCCCCCCATTTTGCAAAGTCTCGGATCACCAGTCTAGTTCCGTCAGAACTATTCACAACAGTTTGGGATTTCCCAGTCTCCTGGTCAACTTCCGTCGTCGGTAGGCTTGAGAAAAGATCTGAGAGTGCCTGGTCCTCGTCATCGTTGCTCTGAGCCAGGATCTCAGCAGCGATCCTCTCGGCTTCTAAGCTGACGTCGTCGACAGCATTCTCGTTCCCCCCACCAGGTTGGTTCGCTTCTGGAACTTGGTTCTCATCAGGTTGCGGAGCTTTTAACTCGAGCTTTCGAGCTTCAGAAAACTCTTTCTCTAATACAATCTTTCGGGCTCTCCATTGCAGCTCTGCAAGACCTTTATCAAACAAGACATCCTTGTCAATCCTGTCAATTTTGGCTTGCAACTTCGCAATCTCCATTTCCTGCTCCTCGTTTAGAGCAGGTTCGGGGCCCTTGCCTCTGGCATTCTTCCCTCGCTTCTTGCTGCTATCTTGCAATGGCCGTTCTAATGCAAAGAGTTTTTCCCTAGCATTCAGATATTCAGGGATGAGATCATCCGGCTCAATATCGCTATCACAGAAAACGGCCAGCTTTTTCTTGGCGGCAACAGGCTTCTTGGATGAGTTGGCACCATTGCGCTTGGAATCCAGTTTGTGTTGAGCCTTGGCCTCTTGTACGTTCTCTTTGGTGCGCTATGCATTAGCAGACTAGTTGGCCGCAACCGGGTTGTTTGGGACTGGGCCAAAATACATGCATACCTGAAGGTTTACGAGCGGGTCGGGGTCTTGCATCATAAGCGGGCAGCTCATCAGGCCCGCATTCCTTGGCAAGCCAGTCCAGAGCTTCCTCAAGACCCCAGACAGCATCCTTTGTATTGGATGGGATATTTGGCGACATGTCTAGGACATATGAAATGGCCTCACGAGTCCGGTTTGCGGGAATACCAGCAGAAATGAGAGTATGCTGCAAGGTCCAGAGCTTGACAGTCAGGTCTTCCTCTGGAGGCATCTTCCCTGAAGAATTAGTGGAAGACGTTTCCGAGGACATGCTCACGGCGGCGAAGCGACTCTCGGCTCTGATAAGATCTAGCACATGATCCATGATCTCTGGCGGCAACCACCTTGGGCAGTTGATAGAGTCCGCGCTCGACCTCTGAAGACGGCGGTCCGTCTCCAAGCGCGTCTTTTGGCGTTGAGCGTCACGCCTGACCTTTGGTCCATGCTTCTCAACGAGCAGCTGAAGTTCTGCCACCTCAAGCTGTCTTTCAAATTCCTCGGGAGTAAGCTCAGGCTTCTGGTGAGCGGCCGAAGCCGCTAATCCTTCCTGGCCACGCGCTGAAGGCGTTCCTGGGGTTTGATTAGAAGCCGTCCCAGAACCTGGTTTTGTCTGAGTTGCCTTTGAAGATGGGGCATCCGGCTCGGGCTGTTCGACGCGGGGCTTCGATGCAATGGAAGTTGTGGCAAACCCCCGAGCAGGATTCGCCGCGGGCTTCTTCTTTTTCTTATTGGGGGCCATTGTAAATGTCTCCTTGAGCCGTGTTCAATGTTCTTGGGCCGATGTGTGTTGATTCAAGGTCGAACGAAAAGAGCCGAATTTGATGACGTCTGGAATGCTGGGCGTTGGGGGGAAAACACAACTGGACTCGAAACCACGAGACCTGGAGAGGTTTGATGATGCTAGGGAAGACGGGACAGGCCAAGAGAATCCACGAGAATAAAATGGCGGCGAAACATCTCTCTAGGCCCGTGATAGCTAGTGGACAATCTCCATCGCTGATGGATAAATTTCACTTTAATGACTTTTTTTCAACGTTCAATGTTGCCTTGGGCGTCTCACCAGCACAGCTCTTGCCACGAGTCTCAGCTCAGTGGTTGATGCTCCGCTCCGGCACTAATCCTGTGGCAGCCAGTGCAAGGTTTCAATAGTAGGGGCTAGGGGGAGGGACTTACGGTTATTTAACCGTAATCTGACCT
>JUDQ01000495.1:0-21653 GCA_000812075.1 Scedosporium aurantiacum
CCCTTTCTCTCCCCCCTTCCTTTTTTCGTCTTTTTCCTCTTTTTTCTTCTATTCTTAATACCTTGAAGCCCGATTCCTATACCTGAGTGAACTTATTTCGTGGCGTTTTGCGGCTTCAGTTGTGCCAATAATACGACCCAAGTGTAATTAAGGCCAAGGCACGAAACGGTCAGGTTCCGCCCTGGCCACACAGGTGGTCCTGAGCTGATGTCCGAGAGAGCGGAATACGAGTGGTCCTTCTTGGCTTCATATGCCAAGGCGACTCTGCCAAAAGGAGGTCTCTCAGTTGCCTGGGCAGGGTTACAGGCAATTCATGATATTCCCCTTTCCACATACCGAATCCTACCACTTCCGTTTCGTTCTCACCTTTCGAGTTTATTCTATTTTTTGTTATGGAGAACATCTTCCACCTCCTTCTCGCCACGGCGGCCGTGGCAAGAGCAGGTAATCCTAGCTCCAGCAACTGCGCATCTCTCACCGCTCCCGACATCCCCAATCTCACAATCACTTCATTCCAGGCCGCCGAACGTCGCGGAGTGCTCTCACTTGTCCCCAGCTCCGCTAACCAAGTTCCTGGGACACTGGACTTCTGCAATGTCACGGCTCAGGTAACTCATGGTTCCGAGGGAGATAGCGTTGTAATTCAAGTATGGCTGCCTCTGGATGATTGGAATGGCCGATTTCAAGGTACCGGCGGCATTGGATTCAAAGCTGGCATGTTCTCCGAGTCTATGATGGCAGCAGTAGAAAAGGGCTTCGCCGTCGCCACCAGCGATGCCGGTGTCCCACAGAATATCACCACCGAAGTTTTCTTCTCTGAAAATCAATCGAATCAGGTATTTACCAACTTCGTGGAGCTCGCAGTCCATGACATGGCAGTTTTCGGTAAAGCTGTAGTCTCGGACTTCTACGGTCGTCCACCAAGCTTCTCATATATGAACGGCTGCTCAACGGGTGGTCGGCAGGGCATGAAAGCGGCACAAAAGTACCCCAATGACTTTGATGGCATTCTGGCCGTCGCACCAGCCTTTTACTGGAGCGAGTTTCTCCTCTCTGGCCTTTGGCCGTTTGTCGTTGCGAACGTTGAGAGAGAAGTTCCCCCGACATGCGTCATGAACTACTTTGTCAATGCGACCGTCAGTGCATGCGAAGGTGAAGACGGAGCTCTGGATGGTCTCATCTCCAACCCGGGTCGGTGTGACTTCGATCCGCAAACTCTAGTCGGCGGCTCTGTCAACTGCAATGGCGCTCAGGAAACCATCTCGACACGCCAGGCTACTATCTATGGCAAAATCCTAGAAGGTCCTCGCTCCGCAGACGGCGAGTTCTTATGGTACGGCTTCATGCCTGGTGCCGAAGTCAGTAGTCTTGCGGCTTCCGAGCCGCCAACTTTGCCTGGCCTCTGGTTCCGCGAGTTTGTTGAGCAAGATTCATCTTTCGATTTTCGGTCGCTAACATACAAGAACATCCCGGAGCTCCTTGCCCACTCAAAGGAACTGGCTAAGAGCCTAGAGGCCACCAATCCTGATTTGACCTCGTTCAAGACTGCAGGAGGGAAGATCATCACCTGGCACGGTCTGGCCGACCCTCTAATCCCTCCAAATGGTACCTTCCACTACTATGCCGCTGTCGCCGAAGCCATGGGTGGCATGCAGTCCGTTGGTGAATTCTACCGCGTCTTCGCGGCGCCTGGTGTCGTGCATTGCGGCGGCGGAGCGGGCCCCGAACCCGTTAGGGCCTTGGATGCTCTGATTGCCTGGGTTGAGGAGGGCGTGGCTCCAGATACACTGGCGGCTTCCAAAACAGGAACGGGCAGAACAGTGACGCGAAATCTATGTCAGTATCCTCTAGCACTCGAGTACACTGGCCAAGGGAATGTGGACGAGGCGCAGAACTGGGAGTGTCGAGGGAGTATCGAGGATCCTCCGTCGACTGGGGATGATCTGGATTCTTGGGCGGTGACGGGGATCAGACCTATAAATGCAATTGGGCTCGTGGCTGTGGTTTTATCTGTATCCTGCTTCTCAGGCACTTGCCTTCTTTAGAACCAAACTCTACTTCATGTTGGGATTATACTGCATTGAAGCGAAGCAAATCTCAATTCCCCGTCGCTAATGATCTCTCGCTTTCGCCACCTTTTTGACTACCTGTACCATCGACATGTCCACTCTCACCACTGGGCGCTCATTTGGGCTGCCCAGCGTGACAGAGTGGGTGTTATTAATGGAAGGCGGGGACAGATATTCGGAAAACTCGTATTTGGGTCTTTAAACCTAATGCATCCGGATCCTGTAACACACGGCGAATACAACTAGATCGAGAGTCAGCACAAAGACACAGTCGGGTATCAATTTGGGCTGCGATTTCAAGCCAGCACGAAATCGTCGTCTCGGAACACTTTGCTGATATTCCCCGACTGGCGGTCCATGGGACAGCCCCTGCCGAAGAGCATCATCCATGTCGATAACTGAGGCTGTCACATCCTCAATAACAAAAGTTGTGGTTGGTTACTTCGTAGGTAATAATAGTATAGAACGAGTATGATATCGCTGTTCATTCAACCGTCGTACAAACTCCACGGACCCTCCTTGTGTATTTCTCGCACATCTAGAGTCCGAGTGAGTACTGCAAAGACACTCGGGCCCGCTTCTCATGCTTCTGTGTCTGTCTAGCTACGCCGAGTGGTTTGAAATTACTCCTGGATACTGTCGCCAATCCGCGCGCCGACTTATCCGGAATCAAGTTACCAACACTCCTTTCGAGCACTGCCTTCGACACAGGGCCGCCGTGGGGGCCAGATGCCTAGTGAGGGCCCAGTGGCATTAGGCGAAGTTCGAGAAGACGGAATCCATAGTACGTTTGGCTCTGATACAACGCCGTGCTCACCAATGATTCTGTCGAACGTCGACTGATGGTGGGGTTCAATGGTGGTTACAACGTTAGTCTCAGGGCAAATCCCTTCACCAACAAGCTGGGAATTCTCGACTGATATTCATGGCACCTTGTGGTGTTGCCCCCCACCACTCCTCTCTTGGACACCAGATGACTATGAGCTCCATGATGAGGTACGACACCACATTGGCCATCCTCCAAACTGAGCAGGGTCACAACAGCCTGCTTATGCGCAAGCATTTCACCAACGCCGGTCTGCATGGCCCTTCGCGGGTTGGGCTTACTCTTCCTCGCATCCTCACCCTAGGTAGCGGCCATGAGATCACGCTCACTCTGCTGCGGAGCATCAACAAGGCCTACGGACTTGTGACCGTAATCAACGTGATGGCCGTCTGTAGGTTGATCAGTCAGTTCCCAAGACTATATTGATAAGTTAACAGAGGAGCATAGCGACACTTGAAGACCGTAGGTCTCTAACACGGCACGTATTTCTACCACACCCCTATAGAGGGCCCCTTTAAGAACGACCGAACGACACCAACATCCACACCCGACTTGACCTTGGAAAATCGCTCGAAAGAATGGATCCTTGACTAATGGCGCCGTAGTTGCCCCTGCGACCGGTAGTTCCTTTGAATACGTCACTGGGTAGATATCACTTGAAGGATAGAGTACAAATTCGAACCCTCCCATATTTCTCATCTAGGACCCACCCGGGAATGCCTTGTCTCTGAGACATGAAGGCGTGGAGGAGGTTTGAAAACTCCCGTTGGCCTCCTCGTAGGCTCGTTTCGTCATCGACAGAACTGGGTCCAGAGGCTGGACCGCGTGCAAACCGAATTCTGGTCTGGTCAACTCCCAGCCCTACTTCGCGAGAGCCTCCCGACGAGACACCGAAGCCGGATCAAAAATACGGCTTTTCCCCTAGTGATACGACTCTATTTCCTTGTCGTTTTCCAACATAGTCACTTAAAGAGCAGTTAATGGCGTTGTTTCTAACAAACGACGACGAATGCAAACTCACTTTGTGGCTGTGTGAAAGACCGAACGGCTATCAATAATAATTAGACACCAGGTAAGTACATAGCCTGATAATCGGTGATGACTTACTTGTCCCAGATTGCCAGGTCATTCTTATTCCATCGGAAGCGAACCTGGAGGTCGTGGTTCTCAACGATGAGTTGCGTGACTTGGTTTCTGAGTGTTAGCCTCTCAACCTCTACCAACCTTGAGAAATAACCCTCTTACAGTAATTCTTCAAGATTTCGCTTTCGCGATCAGTCACTCCATTAATCCAGCCTGCCTCAACTTGGTGACCGGCAGCAAACAGGCTCTTCCACCCAGTAACGGGGTTGGTACGGATCACAGGACTGTCACGGAGATCAGACTTGGAAAGTAGAGAAAAAAGGAAGTGGGTAGAGATTAGATTGTACAACATACTGTTCAGCTTGGAAGCCAAGACCGGTATTTTCAGGAGCGCCACGATAATCATCGATAAGCTCCTCTCCAAAAGCCTCCTGGACCTTGACAAAGTTAGGCTGATAGTGGGTTGCCGTAAGACTTTCGGCAAGCTTCTTGAGAGCAGAGGAAAGGCGATCATAGGCTTCGTAGCCAGAAGCCCAAAGAGTGTCTCCACCAGCATCCTCAGGAGTTTGGATAATTTTGGATGGCATAGTCGGAAGGGATCCTTTCGAAGGTGATGCTGTAGTACAAGATTTAGAGACCTGAGCCATTGTCGAAGCTCGTATAAAAAAGAAAGAAAAAGAAGTTGGGGAGAAGAAAGCCTACTCGGCGTGCCAGCCATTGCTTGCAAACTTCTTGGAAAGGTGGGTGTAGCGCTCCCCGTAAAACTTGCGGTTCTGCTCAGATGAGATTACAGAGACCTCGTCGTCGAGGTTTCCATTTTCGTCGACGGCAATACTGCGCTTACTATTTGCAAGGGCATGGCGATGAAGCTGGGCCCATGGAGTTAGAGCCACACTTCTTCCAGTCTCAAGGACTTGTGTCTTGCCTTTGAGGTTTCGGGCTTCCCCGTCAGTTCACCAACCTCTGGCCCAGAAGCTTTTGGTCCTCGATGGTTAGATCCTGGTTGCGGAAGAAAACAACCCCGCGCTGGATACAAGAATAGCCAAATCACGGGTCTTATCGTCGTCGCGAAGAATTTCGCTCAGCTGAAGCGTAGGAAACTCGCGGCCAATTACCCCAGTGTTATTGAAAGATTCGTATAAATCTAAACTACCCGAATACTTGAGGGGCCCGCTCAGGCGAGAGGCACTGCTGTTGGCCGTCCCGGACAAGCTCCCGAGCTTGGAAGGCGCGGAGACGGGGCCGGTCTCAGTGGGGCTCACAACGTCAACATCGGCAGCGGGGGGAGCCATGTTTGTGCTTCCTTCTCAGTTGAAAATGCAGTCCGTATTGCCGAAGCAGTGCTTATAGAGGCTGCTGAACCATGGCGGGGAGGAGTCATCAGTATATGGATACTAGAGAGAATGTCCTTTAATATTACATTCTTCACTCAGACGTTGACACTTAAGAAGGAGAACATTAAGAACATTAAGAACAGTTATGGCGAGCCTATCGACATGATGCGGTGCAATTTTCTAGCAATGGCGTCACCAGATACCATGTATTACTATTCCGTATTTTTACAGAAAACTTCACAAGATGTCATCCAGATCTCTCCAATTATCGAGACATCCGGCCCTCTACGTTCGTGATTTGGCTGCAGAAGATATCACATCCGCTCCAAGATGTAAGGACCCTTGAAAAGCAAATGATAGAGGACCCTCACGACTCGCCGGTGCGCTGGCAAACATTAGTAACTCAGTTCTCCGGCATCTCGGCCCCTGCTAGGGCTCTTTATCATGCCCTGCGCCCGGAGAGTAGTATTGATATCGCATCATCTTGCGCCATCGGCACCGAAGGCGGGATTCTCCTCTCCTCACCTGCAGAGTGGCACACTGGGCGGCCTGGAGGTTTGGCAATACTGCCTTGGTTATTGGATATGTCTCGCCGTCGATCAGAAGGAAAGACCTGTACTCTGTGGCCTTGTTTTCTTTGTCAACAAGATCCACGAACACGGTTCTCCTCTAGGCTGTTTAGTTGCTTGCTGCGCCTTAATCCGTGTGCGGTGCCCGGAGTTAGAGACGGAGGAGAAAGGGTCCGTAATTGATCGGGATCGGCGCTAGATTTTAACTACGTGGGGGCTAGTCGGCTACAAGAGGAAGAGCGTGACATGCACCTCTCGCTTGATATATAATTAGCCTGCTTGGTTTCTGATACTGTCTTGGCTTATCATTGATCCTTGATCCGCGATGGATCTGATTACAACACCCGGTACCAAGACAACCCGAAATTTGAGACCCTAGCTCTTCCACTTCTTCTGTCAAGCTATTTGTAGATGTGGAACATGCTCCTCCTCTCACATTGCCTCTACCCATCGGGGAGGTGGGCCCGGGAATCCATCCCGCTCCATAGTTCGATTACATTATTACTCTCGAGGTCACCACGAACCTTGACTTCTAAAGCAGCATATCCGAAGCTACATCTAGAGTTATATATAGTCTTGTCCTCCAGTCATGTTCATACTTAGTAAAATAGTGATCATGACGTGCTTTTACCTGAAAATAGAGACTTGGCAGGATATCACCGCCGTAGATGCCTACATCGGAAGAGAGAGACGGAGAGACAGAAATCCAATTATGAAAAGATCGAATGTTTGCAATCAATGTAACGGGAAACAAGAGGCATATTTAGCCAAGCAATGCCGGTGGATGGCATTATTCCAAAGATGAGGTTTCACAATACCTGACACCCCACCGATTTGGACATACGTATTCCCATGGAATGTAGACAAAGAAGAGACAGCCGAAACACAACTAGTGACCAATAAACCGTTAATTGGGAAATTCATTAGAGCTATATCGTCCGAGGGTCCCGGCCACCGGAGGCAAATATTATAGTATTTCTTACTTGAGCGAGCGGGTAGTGGCGGGGTGGACTTGAACTGAAAGCAAACCAAATCTAGGAGATCAACTCGGCTCACATGGCCTCTGTAAACTCTCTTGTCTTCGTTGTCAAAAGAAGAGAAAGTGGCTCTAATAAACTGTCCTACTTTGATTTGGAAGGTTTCATTCCCGCCAGAGAGAACACCCAAAAAGAGGAGGTGTATGTTAGGAAGCTATTAACTACTCAGATCCGGCCAGTCTTGCTACCTGACACATGCAAAATTGCCTAAACGAGTCCGGGGAACGGGATAATGTTATAATAGCGATTCATTCACCGTCTACGACCCAGATATTTCCGCATATATAAGGCTTCCCTGTCGGATATATAGGCAGTTGGACTAAAGAGTGTTATATCAAATGTCCTATGACTCCTATCAAGTGATGGTGACCTTCTACTTTCTAAAGCCCTAGGCCATGAAAGTAGACCTGGGGGCCTCTCCCCAGCTACTCAAAATAGATCATTGGAAAATTCAACTTCCGGATACTTAAGCAATCTTCTGCGCGGTGGCCTTCTGAATTCGGTCACCCAGCGTCGGCTCAACGCCATTAAACAGATCTATACACCATGACGTGTCAGCTCCTTTCCCCAACCTTGACAGACGATAACGTTACGTACCATAAACTTTCTGGCGCAGCTCCTTCGTGCGGACACCAGCCACCGAACTAGCGACGTTATCAATGAAACGCTTATCCTGACCCGGCTCCCGAAGAAGTACATTCCATAACATCGTGGCCTGCGTGAAGTCGTCATTCTCGAACTTGCTGCTGTAGCTGACGACCTCGCCGATCCATCTCTCATGTTCATGGGTCGTAGTCGATATGGGCCCGTTCTTGCCAGTGGCGAACTCTACTCGGCGAAGCATGGATCCAACATAGTTGGGATCGTCACCGTAGTTGTCGCTAAAATTCATGAAGCCGTCTCGTTGGTAAGGGCAGTAGACGGGACACTTTGCTCGGTTTGTGGGGAGCATCTGGTAGTTTGTACCCAGACGATACCGGGCAGCGTCGGGGTATGCGAACATGCGAGCTTGCAGCACTGCAACATAATTAGCGGAGATCCACGGCGTTTTTTGTATAGAAAATAGAGGGGCATACTGGGATCAGCGGATGGTGCCCAGCCTGGGACGATGTTCGAAGGCGAAAAGGCCGCCTGCTCAATGTCTACGAAGTAATTGTTCGGCTATTGGTCCGTTAGTATCTGCAAAGTTTCGGCCATTCTGGGGCGACTTACATTTTCGTTAAGCGTGAGAACGCCCACTTCACGGAGTGGATAATCCTTATGCGGCCAGACCTTGGTCATGTCGAATATGTTCCACCTGTAGTTCTCCGCATCCTTCGGATCCATGACCTGGAAAGAGATGGTCCACTTGGGGTAGTCTCCCCTCTCGATGGCATCATACATATCTTGCACAAGATAATCCGGATTCTCGCCGGCGACCTTTTTCGCAGTTGCAGCGTCGAATGTCTTGTTGCCCAACTGCGTTTTGATGTGGACCTTGATGTACTTGAACGAGCCATCCTCCTTGGTCAGTTTGTACGTGTGCCCGCTGAAGGCATGCATGTGACGGAGGGAGGCGGGGACGCCGCGGTCGCTGAACAGGTGCATGAGCTGATGGATGCTCTCTGGGTTACCAACATGGAAGCTTTATGTTTGCCATTAGTGACACATTACGGTGACAGATTCAACTTTTATCTACGAGACTCACTCCCAGAACTGGACAAAATATCATTAGCTGACAGGCAATCATTTCTATATGTTGAACACATGTTGGGGAAGATGCCGAGAAGATATTGAGGATTCCTGTACTCACCATGTCGTCGTCGGGCCTGTTTGTGGCGGGATGCCTCTTGTGAGAGCGGTTCAAGGACGGGAATTTGACGGGGTCCCGAATGAAGAAGACGGGCTACCAGGGTGGTCAGTCGTCGCTACCACGCTCACCATCATTGATCATAGATCGGTGATGAAAAAAGTGACGATACGGGGGTGGGGCGTAATCATACGGTGTTGTTAAACACCCAGTCGAGATTGCCCTCGTCTGTGTATAGCTTCATGGCCCAGCCATGGACATCACGAATTGTGTCTGCGGAGCCACGCTCAGGACCAACGGTAGAGATCCGAACCATGCACTTCGTCTTCTTACCCACTTCCTTCAGGAAGCTGGCAGAAGTAATGTCGCTGCAATCCTTCGTTACGACGAACTCTCCGTATGCACTATGGAAGAAAGAAAAAAGGTTAGCCAGGTGGCCTTAAACCACGCGAAAAAAAGACAGTTGTAATTTCCTTACCCCGCCGCTTTAGCGTGGACGACTCTGAGACACGAAGTCATCTCCCGTTAGTTAAGGCTGCAGACAAAAAAAGACATTGAGGAGACGAGGGCTAAGCGCAGACGAACCGCTCAGGGATTCGCTCCCGAGAAAAGTGGGCAAGGGTCTCAATGAGCTGAGTGCTCTGCAGCAAGACGAGGCCCCCCGGCTTGTTATGTTCCTCCCGCAACTGGACCGTGTCCGTGTTGTTGCGCTGGGGGCAACCTGTCCTCCATGTGTTAGGAAGCGCTCTGTGAATCTAATCTCCAGGCGGATAGCTTCGGCGGCCTTTCGCCTTTCGTTTTCGAGGCCGGATGCATACCTTCAGCAAGGGTATAAACTGGAGGCATGGTGGTATAGAGAACCCGGAATGAAGATATTCAGAACAGAATGGATCGATTGATGATTGGTCAATGGATAGCGATGGTAATGAATGTGCAGAGGAACAATGGTGTCCGAGTCAAGGTTATTTATGTTGCTGGAACTCTAAAGTCTTAGCAATCTAGATTGGAGATTCTGCCCTCAGATCACATCTTTGAGGCTTGACATGATCAGAAACAAAACATCCGACCCTCGTCCGCCCCTCCTCGCATATGGATTGGCTTTCCGGTCAGTAGGGGCCGGTAAGGCCTCCGACGAGCCGCAGTTCGGCGATCGGGCGTTGTCCGATAAGAAACGGAAAGTTTCCAATGAGGTGAAGTTAACGAAACTTCCCCGAAACCTTAAAAACTCCGAACCCCGCAGAAAGGGGCATAAGGTGCGGAAAGGCTCCACCGAGATCGCCGATGGTTTCTCTCATTTTCCTTTAGTAGCTTTCTTGCATTTGGGCGATACGCAGAGTGCCGGCACCGAAAAATGCATCAAGCTTGAGCCAGACGAGCACTACAAGGCAGAGCTCGACAACAGAGTTTCGAGCTTCCACAAAAAGAAAAAAGCTTCCACGACCCTGAAAACCAATTACTTCACCGAACGGGATTTCGGAAAACTCGGGGGGGGGGGGGGGGCTGAAGCGATGCATTCGACGGGATCTTGGGATTGTCAGTCCGAGGCGTACCGAGCTGAAGGATGAGCGACGGAGAGGGAAGGGAGAGCGAAAAGGAGGGCGGAAGTGTGTGATAATAGTGCAAAAGTCTATGGGCACCCTGGGCCTCAAGATCTACGCTTACTAGGTTTGAGGACGATAAATCGTGCGCTAGGGGGGGGGATGCATGGTCATCAATTACGTCGAGAGGACGAAGAAGTTTGGAGGATATGGATGTAGAAGATGTCTATGTAGAAGATGTAGGAGCCGTGGAGGAACTGGGTAGGAAGATTCAATATATAAACTGAAGATCACCCCTCTACTTGACATTACTTTTCATCAACAAGCTCTCATCGAAGCCTATCAATCAAAGAGACAATCACTCGAAACACACCACACTTAACCGTTGTCATTTTTTATTCATTTCGCCATGCCTACCCCCAAAGACGGAGCCCACTTTGACTTCATTGTCGTCGGCGGAGGCACTGCTGGTAACGTCGTTGCTGGCCGTCTCGCCGAGAATCCTAACGTCAGCATCCTTGTCGTCGAAGCTGGCCGCGGTGACCCGGAGAATGAAGAGCTCATCACTACCCCTTCCTCTGCCATGGAACTTCGTGGCTCCGACTACGATTGGGGTTACAAGACCACTATGGTCCGTCGTGACGATTATGAGAGAATCGAAAAGCCAAACACCCGTGGTAAGGTTCTGGGCGGTAGCTCCTCGTTGAACTACTTCACCTGGGTGCCCGGCTGCAAGCCCACCTTTGACAAGTGGGCCGAGTTCGGCGGCCAGGAGTGGACTTGGGATCCCCTCGTGCATTACCTCCGCAAGAGTGCCACGTACCACGACGACCTTGGCTTGTACTCTAAGGATTTCCATAAAGTGGGCAAGGGTGGACCCTTACCAGTCTCCCACGCCGAGCTTCTAGAGGAGTTTTCCGATTTCCATGACCGCGTCTCCAAGGCCTGGGTCTCCCGCGGTCACAAGATTCAAGAGAACATTTACGACGGAGAGATGACTGGCCTCACCCACTGCATTGATACAATCTACAAGGGAGAGCGCTCCGGATCGTACCTCTTCCTCAAGGATAAGCCCAACATCACCGTCCTGGCTTACACTCATTCCAAGAACGTCATCATCGATGCTGGCCTCACGGCCAAGGGAGTTGTCGTTATAGGTCCCAACGGTTCCGAGCAGAGCTTCTACGCTACCCGAGAGGTCATTGTCTCGGAGGGTGTCTTCGAGAGCCCTAAGCTGCTCATGCTTTCGGGGATCGGTCCTAGGGACCAGCTCGAACGATACGGCATTAAAACTCTCGTGGAGTCTAACCATGTTGGCCAAAACTTGATTGACCACCCGGGTGTCCCGTTCGTTCTCCAGGTCAAGGATGGCTATGGCGCCGACGACCACCTTCTCCATAAGGGCTCAAAGTTTAGCGTTGCAGCTGAGACGTACAAAAAGAATAGGACTGGTCCCAAGGCCTCTGGTCTCCTCGAGCTCGTTGGCTTCCCTCGTATTGACGATTACTTTGAGAAGGATCCTCTCTACCGAGAGAGAAAGGCTGCTAATGGTGGCAAAGATCCCTTCTCCCCCCAGGGCCAACCCCATTTCGAACTTGACTTTGTCTGCATGTTTGGCTCTGCCTTCCAGTGGCACTTCCCCACCCCCAAGAAGGGCAACCACATCACCGTTGTCGTCGATCTCGTCCGCCCCGTTTCTGGCCCAGGTGAGGTCACGCTCCAGAGCAACGATCCCCTTGTCCAGCCCGCCATCAACCTCAACTTCTTCGGCGACGACCTTGACATTGTCGGCATGCGCGAGGGAATTCGCTTCAGCTACGATGTCTTGACCAAAGGAGAGGGTTTTAAGGACATCGTCGTTGCCGAATATCCATGGGACATGCCTCTCGACGACGACAAGCAAATGGAACGCGCCGTCCTAGATCGTTGCCAGACGGCGTTCCATCCCACTGGTACTTGCCGCCTCTCCAAGAGCATTAGCCAAGGTGTTGTCAATCCCAAACTCAAGGTGCACGGCGTCAAGAATTTGCGTGTTATCGATGCTTCCGTCATTCCCGTCATTCCGGATTGTCGCATCCAGAACTCGGTTTACGCTGTCGGGGAAAAGGGTGCGGACATGATTAAGGAGGCCCACAAGGATCTGTACGCTTAAGTAGCGTCTGGACGACGTATATCATATTGTATCTACTTAGTCTCTCATTCAAGGCATTAGGTTGGGCACTTTCCGCATGGACCTTACTACGACTACCGTGTTCCACTAAGTCGTCACCATAATGGCTGATTCACGTAGCCAATATCCTCAGTGAGATTGCAATTGTTGCCATGTTAGCTCTAGTATTACAACTCTCTTTCCTAGTCTATCTATTGGTACATGATATTACGGAGATACTGGGTAACCTAGGACCCAGGGTATGCTGATGGTGTTCTCGCGTATCGATTCTTGGAGAACATACCCGTCTATCCCAGACCTTCCATCATGCCTCCAAATAAACTAACATGCCCCAACGCCAACAACGTCCTGTCTCGTACCTTATCAGTAGCCGTATACAACGTGATGTGGCAAACAGTCGTTCTTGACGAACATCACAATCCACATCATCACTAAGGCCCACCACTTTTTGGTGAAACAAGGAGTTGGGTTCAGAAATAGGATGTCATATCTCACGAACAGCAGCGCCACTGCCTCGAGATGGCAACTGGCAAGAGAAACAGGAGGCTCGATTTCAGATTTGCACATTGCCCGGCATGACGAGCAATGATGCGTGGGCGCCAAGATCGGGGCATATTACCTGACTCGCTCAGCTAACATTTGACAAAGTCAAAATGCTGTTTACACTTCAGAGATTCGCCCGTCGTCTAGATCTATAACAGATACTCCTCGCCAATATACAACTGATCATGGGCTTTCTGAGTTGTTGATGCATTTGCCGAAAAATCTGCCGACTAACCCGCCCTCTCATCCACGACGGATGCTGAGCGGGACCAGGGAAGAAAAAGGCTTCCAGCGATGGTAGCGTCTGTCCGAACCCACAACGATTGATTCTTTTTGGCGTCCCGGGTCCTTCAGATTGTGGAAAGCTTGCATATAACCGGGAATAATATAGCCCACAGAGTATCCTCCCCAACTACAGTCTATATTAAGCCGCGTGGCTATCGCGGAACAGTTCGTCTCTCAGTTCGGAAGAAAATGGAGAAGCAGAAAAATTCTCTTTGCTGAATGAATACATTGATTAAAATGACGCGGCCTATAATCCACCTCACCAGCAAGGACACTTACGCCTGCTAAATTCCAATACTGCCTGACGAATCGCAAGCTCGCTGATTACGCGTTACTCAGGGTGAGTGATAATAACCGCTAGTAATAGTGCATCGTACATCTTCTCTGTGAAAGTGCAGCTGTATATATTTGCGAGGCAGGCGCGATATCACGTCGAAATGTCTTCTAGAACTCAGTGTTAATCCCTCCAAACCTACAACTTTACTGGACACTTTCACGAGTGATGGCTCCATCAGCACGCAACCTAGTCGTGTGCTTCCTGGTAGCTGGCACTGCCCTTGGGGCGCCGGCCATCCAAGAAAGACAGGAGAATGGTGCTTGTACATCATCCACTAAGAAGCGCCGGGCTTGGTAAGAGCCTAACATGGAAACGAAAACGATTAACGATGCTCATGATATCTCTGTTTATCCAGGCACACGCTCTCCGACGAAGATAAGCAGGCCTACATCGAAGCCGAACTCTGCCTAATGAACACGCCCTCCACGAGCGAACTCCGAGGTAGCAGGACAAAATTTGATGATTTCCAAGCCATTCATGTCCTGCAGGCTGAAATCGCTCACTTTGTCGTATGGGATCCGGGTCTTCACTTTCCATGTTACCGTCGTTTTCCACTGCGCCAATTTGCTAATTTTCACCCCAAACGTGGTTGAGTAGGGCCAATTCCTCCCGTTCCACCGCCTCTTTGTGTATGCCCACGAGCATGCACTCGAGGCCGAATGTGGCTACGAAGGCGGCCAACCGTGAGTCTTTCTCGCGGGGCATTCCATCTCTTGGACGATGAAAACTAACGCAAATAAATAGCTACTGGGCAGAGGAACTTGATGCCGGTGCATTCTCGGAATCTATTCTCCTTGACCCCGAGATTGGTTTTGGAGGTAATGGTGCTGGCGACGCGATGTGCATCCAGGACGGACCCTTCGCTAACTATACCAACCCCCTCGGCCCGGGTTACGAAATCAGCGATCATTGCATCCAGCGTCAGATCAGCGACCGTGCGAGTGTCTCTGCGCAGGAGGGTGTCTTCGAGAGGTGCATGAATATGACTGACTTCATGGACTTCTGGCCATGCATTGAAAGCGGGCCTCATGCAGCAGGTCATGGAGGCGTTGGTGGTCAGGTATGTGTACCACTGTTGATGATCACTGATCACTGTATATCGGTTATGGTTTCCTGAAAACTCCAAAAGAAAAGAAGATGAAACAAAAAAGGAGGGCGAGGGAACGTCCGAGTTCCTTGCTAACTAGAACAATAGATGTTAAACCCAATTTCTAGTCCAGGCGACCCACTGTTCATGCTACATCACACATGGCTGGATAGACTCTGGGCCAAATGGCAGGAAGAAGATCCAGAAACTCGCTTGAGTGCAATTGGAGGAAGCAATCGTGGTATGCTGGGCGGGGGGTTCCCTGGAGGAGGGTTTCCTGGAGGGGATTTCCCCGGATTCCCTGGCGGAGATTTCCCGGGTGACTTCCCCGGGTTTCCCGGGGATTTCCCTGGAGTCCCTGGTGGAGAAGCTCCAAACCCTGAGGATCCTGAAAACCCGTCAGAGGGGGATGCAGGAGCGGTACCAGCTCCGCCATTCGGTGGCGGCGGCGGAGGTGCTTTCATGGGCATGATCCGCCCGGATGATGTCCCGTAAGTTTAACTGCCTCGAGCAAGTAGAGGAGGGCGTCCTAGAACAGTAAGCTAATTTATGCTACTTTTAGTGAACCACAGATTATTGGAGATCCGGGTAACGAGACCACTTTGGACCATGTGCTGGAGATGTACGGCATCGTCGAGGATAGGACTATCGCCGAAGTCATGGATATCAGCGACTTGTGTTATGAATATGATTAAAATCGGAGACACCCAAGGACTACTGTCGATCAACGAAATATGAATCAATTTCCGAGACTTTTACAGTTATTCCAGTGTCACAAACAATTTTCATTATCCCTATTATCCCCCGCGCATCTCCAACTGACGCACCGTTCTCTCTTTGTGATATCAATCTCCGGCCATCAGGCCATCTCCGGTGACTGTCCGAAACTCTTCAAAGACTTGTTCTCGGTGCAAAAATTTGTGTTACTGCCGAAGGCTAGAGGGACCTGGGCCAGAATGTAGTGTTGAGAGACTCACTCCCGACTAAGTCCCCACTCCCTACCCTGATATGGCCTTGCGTATTTGTAGGGGGTAGTCGTGGATGGCGGTCTGTAGTACTTGTTTTTGAGCCACCTGCTTTCCAGCAATTTCCCATTCAACACATTGAAACTAGCCGCTACCCACAACCTCTTCCAAAAATGGGCGAGCGCGTAGTGGAAGGTGTTAGGGTTAGATGCCATATCTGCCAGGACTTCAGCCCTGATCTTGCGCACTATCGGCGAAGAAACTGGTGAGAAACGAACATGGAGTTGGAGACCCAACGCAAAAGAGCGAACTTCCATGAGGGGTTGGACGTTTCTTTCCATGTCTTTACGCCACTTCTCCAAGGAAGTATCGCCTACTCAGGTGATTAGGACATTCAGTTCTAGCAATCATTTTCGTGATTTCAACCATTACAATACAGTTCCTTTCATTGTCAATTCTGCGCCCTAGAAACTCTGATCCGACAGGTCGTCCTTTCCCGCAGCTGCTTTCCCCAAGATCCGTTCTTGACCATTGGCCGCTCGACTTTGTTGTTATCCTTCTATAAAAGCAGTACTGCTGGGAGTGGGGGGCAGTGGGGGGCAGTGGGTTTCTTAATTCACTGAAGGATATATTTTCAAAAATATCATTAGAAGTACTTTCCATTATATTTTTCAAAAAAAGAAAATTAGAAATATTAAATATTCTATAAGATAATTTTTTTTCTCTATAAAACCTAGGTGTCTTCGTAAATCATAAGAAATTCATGGATTTAGAAAGAGGGGTACTCACAAGTCTTTTTGGCCTGTTCCTCGGGTCTACCCAAGCCGAGTCAGAAGTGCCCCAAGCCGCCAGTTGGAGTCGTCGTGGTGTGAATGGAGAGGCCACATCGCATCATTGAATCTTAATCAATCGCATTTTGCCCCCTTCGCCTTCTAACACAATATCCGCGAAAATAATCATGTCCAGCGACGACGACAAGCAGCACCCAGGACACTCAGGCGGTCGTCGCCCCTTCATCCTATTCCTCTGCCACCCACTCACCGGCCATCTAACGCCATCCATCCGCGTGGCTGGTGCGCTGTATTCCCGCGGATGGCCCGTCTTCTTCGTTGGGCCGACCACCCACAAGTATCGCATTGCGGCGACCGGCGTGACCTTCCTCCCACTACGTCCCGAGGTCGATCTCGACGATCTGCAGTATTACTCTACAGGAAGTCCTAACCCACGCGTCCCGGAGTACTTCACCCTGCCCTGGCAAGAACGCGCCCTCACAGATATGCGTTATCAATGCCTAGAAGCTATCCCCGGGCAGTGGCAGAGCGTCAAGGACGCCCTTGTCGAGCTACACCAGCGTGACCCTACGCGACAGGTCATCATCATTTGCGAGGCGTTCTTCCACGGGCTGATGCCGATGTATTACGGTGCATCGTTACCTGACGGGATAAAGCAGCCCACGAGCCTCTGTCTGTCGGTCACGGTGCCCCTCATTCGCAGTGTTGATTTGCCGCCTTTCGGTTGCTTGTTGGCCTTCGATCCAGCGCCGTCCGGTCGCCAGCGCAACGAAAAATACTGGGGCCGGTGGGCAATCAAGAGTGCACCCCTGAGACAACTTCTCGACGCCAAGTTGGCAGAAGCGGGCGCCAGGCGCAGTGTCGACAGTGTCTTTATGAGCGGCGCGAACTACCTCTGCCACGCCGGAATCCTCCAGCTCGGCGTGCCAAGCTTCTACTACCCGCGGAGCGACTGGCCGCCGCTGGTGAAGTTTGTTGGGATCGTCCCAGCTGCGCCACTTCCAAATAGGAAGAGCACTCTTCCGAGCTGGTGGGACGACGTTGTATCGACTTGTGCTAGATCTGAGGGCAAGAAGGTTGTTGCCGTGGCGCAGGGAACCGTGGAGTATGACCCGCTCGATCTTATCATTCCGACGGTCAAGGCTCTGTCGACGCGGCCAGACATTCTCGTGGTTGCGATATTGGGCCGAAAAGGCGCCACGCTCCCGAAGGAGATCGAGTTACCGGTTAACGCCCGGGTGGCTGACTATCTTGCATATGATGCTGTACTCCCATACGCACATGTGTGGGTGCATAATGCGGGCTATGGGGCTGTGACGCATGGGATCGCTCATGGAGTACCGATGGTCGTGGCGGGAGAGGGACAGGATAAGCCGGAGAATGCTCGACGTGTCCAATTCTCTGGGATAGGGGTAGATTTGGAGACGGCAAGACCGCGAGTAGAGGATGTGCGACAAGCAGTGGTGGATGTTCTAGATAATGAGACATACAAGAATCGGGTAGAGGTGCTTCGGAAAGAGACGGAGGCGCTGGACTGTTTCTGCAGAGTAGAGGAGGAAATCCTGCAGCGTATTCGCTAGATAGGCTGGGCTGGGGTGATGAATAGAAGGCTAGCAAAACAATTGATGAGTAGGGACAGGTCTAAGTAAAAGGGCAGCTCTTAGAGTCGGCTGTGTGTCGGTGGAGGAGCCCTTGGAGAAAAGCACAGAGAGTTTAACCGGGGCACAATTGCTGAAGCCCAGAGAGTGAAGAATATCACCTATACTCTCGCCTCGGGAGCAGATACGGGTGCTGGTGCGACCTTTAGTGACTTGCTGCCAGCTAGGCGGGCACAAATTCCCTCCATTCGCTGGGTCGCGATATCAAAGAGATAGGCCAACAGCTTGCAGGACGATAATTTTAGCTCTACTTTTCAGTTAGGATATGTTCTGCCGTCGATATCGATCGGCGATGTCCGCTCGACTAACGTGCACCATCTTGCTTCTTCGGGATTACGGCTCAGTAGCTTGGCCTGTTATTGGCGGTCAAACCGAAGCTATGGTCCTAGTCAAAAATTAAACAATGGAAGAGAAACTGAAATCAAGCCCAAGTGTATGTGTAATAACTCGGTATATTGCCTCTGGTTTCGATTTACGACAATTGTCTTTTAACTTGATGGCCATGAAATAATGATGGCTCTAGAGATGTTGGTCGATAGTGGAAAATGATGTTCAGAGATGGAGAAAATGATCCCTAGCTCTGTTTTCCAAGGGTCGGGACACGGCCGGAGCGAGGGTTATTACCAGACACCCCGTTTCTTCTTTATAGGTGGGCCTAAACAACAGGCTGGTACATACGACCATAGCTCGCAGAAAATTGAGGGTCCCGTCCGCTCCCCTGTACACAAGCTGCGAAGCGCCGGACTAGTAGTTGGGTCGGTGACGACCAGCGAATCCCCGGTGTTGTATGTATTTTTATTTTTTGTATGCCTTTTATTTTTTTCCCGACCCCTCTTCTCTTCTCCTCCTCTATTTCTACAGTCGATCTTATCTACTACGAATGGTGATAAGATGTTCTATTTCTACATCACTTTAATAACTCTCTCTCGATTTCAACCTTAGCTATATATATTTCTTCTTCTAGTTGCCCCTCTAGATGATATTTAGGGAATTTATTTTCTTTTCAACTACTACTACTACTGTCTTTGTGTGCGGCGTACGCACTCCCTTCTCTCAACCTGGCCTACATTAGAGTATTTTCTGGCTCCTGTGCCATCGACGAAAAGAGAACGAGACACTGCAATGGAGTAGGTAAGTTAGTCCGAGTCTCCTAACCACTGGAAGAGAAGCATTGACAGCAGGAGAAGAATAGACGGCAGCAGAAACTCCAATGTTACCTAAAACATTGACAGCATGTAGCAATAGAACTATCGTGGGTAATAGAGGCGTTGGCAGTAATAGCAACTCCAGTAGTAACCTCGGATGGCCCCGAAGCCATGTCTCTGATGTTTTGCGCAGCCTCGGGGCAGCCTTAAATCTAACCGGAAAGTCGGAAGGGATCAGGTTTACTTCATACCTCAACAACACTATAGGACAAGTTTTCAAAAGGTCTAAATTTACTATTAATTTTGATATATTTCTACCTTATTGCAAGCCCAAAATTCTAAGCTAGAATTCCAACTAGATGACGAGAGATACTACTGTGATTTCTGGTGGCTAATTTTAGCATCATACCCGTTCTTTCGGATCCAGGAGTTTGGTAGTGGGGGCCGGGCTTCCGAGGTCTCCTATTCTTGAGACCCTGATATATATACTGTGGTCTGTTTTGTCCGGCATTTATGAATTACAGTTGTTGTGTCCCTCGAGTTTTGAGGTTGAGCGTTACAAGGTCACAGTTCGAGAAATCGTGTCACATATATAAACCCTCAGATATCGAGGGAACGTGTGTTTGTTTTCGCGTTTCTCCGATATTATCCTGCTGCTATCCCCCGTTTTATCCCCTTGGCTGCTCCTTTTCAACTAGTTTGTTTGAGGATGACAAGTTTGGCAGCTTTTCCATGCATAGTGGAAAGAAAGGAATGCATACCGACCGAGCTTTGCGTCGCAGCACCTCATATGGAATGGTGAGGCTATATTTATTGGAGTCCGGACATGATAACTCTACATCCTCTTGATTTCAGTGGTGAGCTTCCAGTTTCTATCTGCATTGCAGTATTATTATCATTCTAATTTTCCCCTTTTCTTCATCGACACCTTGTTAATAGTTAGTAGAAATATATAATTTACAAGCTGGTATTACAAAGGAATGGAAATGAAAAATATGAAATATTACAGCATCCGCAGATTGGAGTGTGGGCGTTATGTATTTCTATGGCAACGGCAGATGGAGCAAGGATGCTTTGGGAGATTTGCTTTCTACGTCCGATTTTGATTGGCCCTTGCCGATCCTCATTCTTGCCAAAGAAGTGGATTAGCCCCCCTCTTTCAGTCCTTTTTCCTCTTGTTCTTGATTTCTGCTAAGCCTGACTCACATCCTGGAGTCGTTCCCGCCCCTGATAAACGGAAGATGATCCACTACCTGGGCGCCCGCCCCGAGGAAAAAAGTTTTGATTTCTTCCCGCAGGTGATATCCGCCAGCGACGATCATGACAGTCCAGAGATCGTTGTCAAGTCCCCTTCTTCATGGAGCTATCTCGGCCCGCTGTTGCACCCTAGTGGCGACTCTCTCCCCGAATCTCTCTATCGCTGGCTGAGAGGCACTCTCGAAGGAGAGCTGCTTCCCTCCCTCATCACTTTTCTCATCCGCGTAAATGAGTTTTTGCAACAAAAAGGTCTCGGGCATTACTGGTTGACTATACGCGCAACCAACCCAACGTCAGAATACGACTGCCCTCGATGGCATAATGACGAGTATTTTTTCGACGAGGAGCCAGAATCAGAGGGAAGCTTCGGCAGGTGGATTCACTCCATTCAAAAGGCATTACTTATGCCCTCCACGGCAGACCACGCCACGAACTGGAAATTATGCGGAACTCTCGTAGGACCCTCAACGCTCTTCATTCCCGAATCCCACCAGCTGGAAGCCCGCCAAGTCCGGGATCGTGTTCGACAAGAGTGCAGCAAAGACCACGTCTGCCCATCTATCCGGTGCGTTGGGTGTGCCACTGCCGCTGAGGTGGTACGCCATAAGCTTGGCGAGGATTACATTCGCTTCGGCACCGCGGAGCCTCAGAAAGGTCAATTTGCTTTTTTCCGCGTGGGATCAGCCGGAGGGGCTATGCACTCCGAGCCGAAGATGGATTGCGACCGCATCTTTGTAAACGTTGTCCCGGGCACGGAGGATGAGCTTAAGGCTCTTGCGTCGAAATGGGGCGTTGAGTATCCTAGGTCTTGGAGCTTTCGGATCGTGGATCAGAAACGGGGATATGTGGGAGACCTTTGCGAGCTGTAGGAGGTGCGAGTCTGTGAAGAATCGGGTGGTTACGCGCATCCCGGAGCTATGTTTGATGTTGATTATGATAGATTGGTTCTGACGAGCCTGATACTGGTTGTCCACCTCCACGTTATAGGGAGTCAGTACGTTGCGACTTGCCCATGCAAAATCATAGGTCGAGTCAGCAAACCAGCAGACAAGATGAGTCTTCGAGGAACGTTTAAGCGCCCTCGCAGGCTTCATGTCTCTGTCTACGCTAAAAATAAAAATAAAAAAAAAAAAAAAAAAAAAAAAAAAAAAAAAAAAAAGAAAGAAAAAA
>JUDQ01000496.1:0-21438 GCA_000812075.1 Scedosporium aurantiacum
CGCATTCGGGCTTATGCACGAGCTTCCACGACGCGCGCTGGCACGTCTTGGAGCAGTAGGACACGGCGCGGCAGGCGGAGCATGGGTGCACGACGGAAGCCGTGCGCAGGCAGTGGTGGCAGGTTTGGGAGGAGGTGGAGGCGGTGGGGAGGGCGAGGAGGGGGTTTGCGTAGGTTGCTAGACGGGTGGATGGGGGCACAGATGTGGTTGTGTGGAGGGAGCGACCTTTGGGGGAGGAAGGGGTGCCGTGGACGGCGAGGGTTGGCGTTGGGTCGGTTGGCGACATGAGGAAGAAAACTCGGGAGTGATGAAAGAAAGTGCCAGAGTGCGAGTCGAGAATGGGAACACCGGGGATTACGTCAGATTAATCTTGACGACAACAATGTGCTTGTGAAAGGAAGATGCAAACGATAACGATAGATGTGGCGATACCTCTTTCAACTACTTTCGGGATGTTGTACGACTGAAACCCTGCCCAAATCCGCGGGCAGCAGCAGCATTTGAACAGGGCCAAGACGTCACCGAGAGACATCAAATGTGGGGCATCAAACATTGGACACACAAGTTGCACACCAAAAAGCCAAGCGTCTCTGGAGACTGGTTCAGTCGAGTTGCTGCAGGTTGGCGGCGTGGCAGAAGCATGCATCCGCCACACTTCCTAAACGAGTCTACCTTACTTCGTAATACTTCGTTCGCAATCATCAGCTCCCTCAGCCGCAAGTCATCGTCGAACAGACTGTGAGCCCAGAGTTCGTTTACGCGTCATCGCATCACCATCACCACCCGGATCAATTGGATCAATTGGGCCGTGCAGCTTAGACTTCTCGATCTTCCTATCATCCCGCTAGAAACAGCAAGGTTTCACAGTGCATTCGCTCGACCTGTGTCTCGTTGGGGATGGGGATGCAGATGCAGATGCAGATGTCCATCGATGCCTCCATCTCCAACAACGTGGGTCGCGGCGAGTGGCTGGGACTTTGAGGCTGAGCCGGAAAGAACAACGAAGTGGGAAACAAGGTGAAGTGCCGACGACTTGCGGCTAGATCGCCAGCAAAAACAGGAGACTTTTTACCAGATTTTGATTACATTTTGCAAGTGCCCAAAGCTTAAGACCACTATTTTTAGCCCAGCAGCCCTTTTTTCGGTCGAATTGGGAAACAAATCGTACTTTGTAGGTTTCTCCGTTCCGCCTGCTCCAGGCTCGAGGAAGAGTGCAAAGTACAGTACACTTGTGCATTGACATGTAAGATATTTGCTTTAATGGACAAAGGACGGGATCGGCGAGTGTCAGCGCTGCAGGGCTGATGGCTGTGATCAGCATGAATGTTATGGGGATTGACGTCGTCGGACTCGTGGACCGGGGATTTACGAAGTGCTACACCCTCTGTTCCCTCTGTTCCCTCTGTTCCCTCCATGGTTCCGTGGCTAGCAGATGGGGCGATCTTCCAAGGATGGCGGAGTTGCAGTGCTAGTTTCGTAGTGTTGTGTAGTGTTGTGTCCACTGCTTCGTAGTCATAGTGTGCTTCATACGAAGAGTGAAATCGAGCATCCAGACAGGCAGGAGAAGGAGGTCTTTGGCCGAATTATCAACAAGGGGTTTGTGAGCACCTTTTCCCGCTTCCCACTTCTCGCTTCTCGCGGCTCTTGCGACAAAGGACATCGTCCGAAGTGTTGAGGGAAAGCAACTTCGCTTGGAAGAATCATCCAAGGTACACTGGATTCAGCCCCAAAATGCAATCATCCTAGTCGCATCATGAGACGCATCGCCGAACTATCATCTTGCATGTACGAAGGAAAGAGAGTCCCGCTAATAATACTAGTGTAGTGTAGTTGCATGCTCCTCGAACAACGAGAGTTCGTGCCTCCAAACACATCCGACGACGTCCTTTATAGTAGTACCCTACCAAAGACGGGTCATAATTATTACGCCGGCTCGTCAGTTTCCATGACGCTGACAGTTGAATGCATGAAATTTACCTAAATTGACAAGCTGGAAAACCAAGGATTTCAGGTTTGCTGCCAACCCGGTTGGTTTTCTCCTCAGTCTCACGCAAGGCATCAGAATGGAACCCTTGCCCTCCCTGCAGGCGCAAAAGGAGCAAAGGAGCAAACGTTCAACATGAAGCCGCTAAAACAGGGGGAAATTGGGATGGGAGGCCAAATGACAGGGGGGTTGGGCCATACTTTGTCGGTACATTCCACAAGAGTACTACATCCATCGCACGAGACAGAGACAACAGAACCGTTTTGTTGCTTTTGGCGTTCTGACGGGAGGCAGCCAGCCAAGCTTTCTCAACTCCCATGGGGGTCTGTGTGTGTTTGAGAACTTTCAACGAATAGACTAGTGGAGTCAGCGCACGAGCGGAATGCTGCAAGACGGCGATCGTGCCGAGAGGAAGTGAAGCGTGACACCTTGAGCCAGGCTTGCTCGCTCTTTCACAGAGGATCAATCAGGAGGCCCAATGTTGTTTCTCCTACTGTGTCGACCTGCCCAATCTAAGTAATACTATTGAGATCATTGCCGTGATTCAAGTTTACTTTTTACTTGCCTCTGGCCGAAGCCAATCTCAACAATCAAAGTACTTCGTAGTGCTTCGTGCTTCGTGCTTCGTGCTTCGTAACTTCGCGCAAGTAGAAAACGGTCCATTCCTCCCTTGGGGTCATGCATCAGTCTCACTTCAGCCCCGGGATTATTAGTCGATGATGGCCTTCTCGAAACGGAACAGGGCTGAGCTGAGCCACGACTCAAGACGGGGGCACTTGGCATTGTGTCCGAGAAAGCAGCGAGGCAACATCAATCGATCCCAACTCGGATCTAATAGCACACAGCCTTCAGTACTAGTGCTGGCTTGATGGATGATTCTAGTTGACTCGACTCCACAACTTGGCAAACTGGAGACTGATCTCGGCTTCTTCGGGCTAGATTTCTATTGTGTAGTGCTTCGTAGTACGCTGCTCTTCGGTCTTAAAATCTGAAATCTTTGGCCAAGCATGGATTGAAGTGCTGCTGGAGTGATATAAACTCGCCATGGTGACCAAAACTGTCTTGATGGGGTCCTGCAGGTGGTAAACGTATGAAGAAGTCTACTTCGTAATAATTAGCTGGATCATTGTATTTGGTGCTTGCACGAAGCAAGCTTTTCCTGTGCTCCTTTCAAATTGATCAAATACTTCGTATGCGAGTGATGGCAGGGGATGAGGTACTTTCGTACTTCGTACTTCCTACTTCGTCCTTCGTACCTCAGTACCGCATGCATCCGTTGATTCCAACAATGATCATCGCACTGTGCACCCTTTCCAAATAAGGCAAGTGGGGGACCTGGGGCTGACGCTTTGGTACCAGAGCTTAATCTGCGACTCCACGCGAATTTCTTGGTACACATGACATGGTAAAATTAGGAGGCATCTCCATACAGTCTCGTTTGGCACTGTTCAATGTTGCCTTACTTCGTACATATTGTTTCGCTTTGCCAATTTTACGCAGGTACGAAGCACTTGCGAAGTATTAGTGTGTTTCGCAGTACCTCAGTACATTCAGTGCTGTATAAGATTACACTTCGTACGGCACCCAAAATATCTGAGGGATCAAATTTCAATTGATGCCTGGCTGCTGCCGTCCTTCCGTTCGTACTTCGTAGAAACATCCATCATCTCGAAATTGGTGCGGGTGCAATACAGCTGGCAATATCATTACCGTTTTCAGTAAATTAAGTATACTTTCCAGTAAAGTACACTGCGAGGTACTTCGTCAAGACTCCAAGACTCTCTCCATCTGCGCAATGCTTACCCGAACCTCGCAAGGCAAGAGGGACGGGCGGATGAGGGAGCAGGGATTATATGCACCACGACCCTAACCCAAGCCTCGACCGGAAACAAGGTTCCAGTCCCAAAAGAGGCGAAGCACCTTGCTTGCTGGGACGGTGCCACCGAACTGGAACAGAAGCGTGGTGTGTGTGTGTGTGTGTGCGCGTGCGTGTGTGTGTGAGTGCGAACTAAACTAGTGCTCAGTAGGACCATCCTTCCCCATAATCCTGGGCGGAGCTGCTTCGAACGTTTCCACCCTTGAGGAAAGTCGCGACCCTTCTTATATAAAGGGGGTGATCCTGCGCGGAGTTATTTTTGCTCAATTCGATCCCAGTCCTCTCTATCTCCATTCATACTTATCCCGTGTGCTTTGCTTCTTCATCTTGATACCCTCAAGGCCCTTCCCTTCCTTTCAAAGCCAGCCACGAATTCGATTCTCTAACCCAACCAACCCCTTTTACTCGCCAAGATGTTCACCAAGACCCTCCTCGTCTCCACCTTCACGGCCACGGCCCTCGCCCTCGCCGCCCCCGAACCCGTCATCACCGCCGCCCCTGCCATCCGCCGCGGCGTCGGCGACACCCTCGGTGAATTCGGCAGCAACGTCGACGACATCATCGGCGGCGCGAGCTCTCTCCTCGGCAACGCTGGCAGCAACATCGGCGACATCGTCAGCAACGTCGGCGGCGACGTCGGCGACGTCCTCAGCAACATCGGTACGGGCCTCGGCGGCCTCGGCACCTGCGTGTCCATCGCCCTCGAGATTGCCACCGAGATCCCCAAGCCCCCCGAGGACATCGCCTCGGCCATCGGCAGCGCCATTGCTACGGCTTCGCCCTCGGACAACTGCTTCGCTACCGTCATTCCTTCGTCGCTTTCCAAGGAGTACCAGACTTACGAGTCGTCGCTCGCTTCGTGGTATGCTGCCAACAGTGGTAAGCTCAGCTCGCTTATCGACGCTTGCCCTACGCTTCCCGACGAGCAGAAGTCTTCGCTTGCCAGTGTTACGCCTTGCCCTACTGCTCTTAGTGCTGGCTCCGGTTCCGGTTCCGGCTCGGGCTCGGGCTCTGGTTCTGGTTCTGGTTCTGGTTCCGGCTCCGGCTCCGGCTCTGAGGGTGCTGCTTCCTCGATCCGCATCACTGGTGTCGTTGCTGGCGTCGCCGCCGCCGCCGTCGGTGCTGCTGCTTTCCTCCTCTAAATAGGAGCATGAGGAATATGTGTTGTTGATACTGGAGCGGAAAACGGAGTGTGAAAGTTAGATGCGCGAGGGGATTTTATGAGCTTGAGCCCAAATTGGTCCAGGCTTGTTGGTGAGGAGAGGCATTCGATACTTCATGTTCATAATGGCCATTTTTATATCTTTTTATTTGGATTCATTTTGCAGAGCAATTTTATTCAGGACTTTATACCACGTTCGGAGGGGACTCATAGGATATGAATTGAGAGCGATTTTGAATTGCCCAAAACAAGATGAAATGAGGTTCCTTAAAATGTGATCAAATGCAGTTGATGATTGTGTATATATATTGAGGTTGTGAGGTCCTCGCTGAATAGAAGAGAAGAAGAAGGGAAGGAAAAGGAACTTGCGGTGCCGCAAAGTTTAGATGTTGATGCGTTTCTATTTTGTTCTTTCTGTGATGAAGCTTTAACCTCCATCTAATGATATTGATGTTAGTCTATACCGAGTCCTCAAGTGTTCAACGCCGCCGCCTCGTTAACTCTTCATTAAGTCTTCCCAAGCCATCAATGATGTATCCCCAATAATACCGAGATCCTCCCCTCCCCTCCCCTTTGCATTCCTTCCTCGCATCAATCATATCCGAATTACCCTCGAAATTACAAGATAGCCAGGCCGAGACCAACAACAAGGCCCATAACACCCCAAAAGCCAGAACCAATCTTCACCGCTCCACTCCCCTGACCTCCCGTCTCCGGCGCCTCCGCCTCCTCAGCAACACCCCCCTCACCACCAGCCTCACTTCCCGCCGAAGAACCTTCACCAGCCTTGCCCGCACCGGCAGTAGGAACGCTCACGCCGCCCGTCCCCGTCGCGCTTGGGGAGGTGCCATTCCCCGACGGCGACGGCGACGGCACAGGCGTCTCGGGCAAAGGCTCGGGAGCCTCCAACCACCCCCTCGACGCAGCGCTATTTATCCCGTCAAACAACAACGCCGCCATCCTCTCGTACGCCTCGCCGGACGGGAAAAACTCGCCATCCACTTCCTCGGTGAGATCATCCGCCGTAACGCCCTTATCGGCGGCGCGGAAATCGACAAGCACGACCTTCCGAGACCGGGCCTGCTGCGCCGCGACGAGGTCGGCGATTTGCTCGTTCACCTTTTGCAGACAGGTCTCCACCGTTGCATCCTTGCTGGGCACGAGCGTCGTGAGGACCACGGAGGCGAAGATGCTCTTGTTCCAGCTCGTCTCGAGGATCTTGAGGAGGCCGGCCGAGGCATCGGACACGTCCTTGCCCTGGCGGCAGTCGTCGGTTCCGGCGTTGACGATGACGAGGTTGGGCTTGTAGGCGGGGACGGCGATTTCGGCGCTCGCGAGGATTTCCGAGATGGGGCTGGTGCCGACGGCGGACGGCGCTTCGACTTGGTTGTCGTCGAGGGAGCCCGAGGTCGAGCTGCCGACGTAGTCGACGGGGTTTCCGTCGGCGGCTAGGAGGTCGCGGAGGGCGGCGCGGTAGCTGGAGGGGGAGGCGGGCGTGCCGTGGGTGAGGATGTCGCCTAGGGGAAGGATGCGGAGGGCTACGTCGCCGCCGAGGAGGGAGATTGAGGGGATGGAGACGTCGGAGATGGAAGGGCGGTCATTGGGTCGAGCGGCTGCATTTTTGGTTTAGCGTGTTAGCTAGAGTATTCTTTTCAGACATTTTCTTTTTTTTTTCTTTTTTTTTCATTCTTTTCTTTTGATGTTGACGTTGATAAATGGGATTTCTCAATTCGTGTAAATGGGGGGTTCGCTCCCAATGTTGGAGCTGGTTCGATGATGTAGAATGCAACGCTGCGGAGCTAAACATACCTGCCGAAGCTAAGAACAACAACCCTGAAAGGGCAAGACGCTGCACCGAGCCTCTCGAAGAAGAAGGACAAAAAGAAGAAGGCATTGTGATTTTCTTAAGTTTACAGGAATTGTTGCTGGTCGTTTGAATTCCTGCGTTTCTCGAGCGCTGTGTGTTCCCCCAAAATCTCCTGACAGCTTCAGAAACGAGCTTATATAGATCCGCCAAGCCAGAAGCGAGACCAAGGTGACGAGAGAGTGGAGAGGGGCGATGGGGATGGTGGCGTCGATACCAGATCAATTGATGTTAATGCAAAAGCTCGGACGGACGATGAATCGACGAAGGGATTGGGTTTTGGAGGAGGTCACAGCACACTTGTTCGGCCGGTATCCGTGGTATCCGTCTTGGTGCCTTGAACAGTTGAACCTATTAATACTTCGTATTCACGACTGTTTGCTTTTGCTCTCTGATTTGTTGCCTCCACATTCCTATTGAGTCTTGGGAACTTCTGTTGTCTGGCTGTTCCCGAGGCAATCAAAGGAAACACCAGGCTGGCCAGGGAATTGGGGAATTGGGGAATTGCGGACTGGAGCTAGATCCAAAAGGGTCGCCGGAGACGGGATGTTTGGGAATGAGGTGAACTGTCTGGTGGATCAAATGGTTCAGGAAGATGGTCCTGGTATTATTATAGCAGAGGAACAGGAACTTGAGGAATTGATCAATTGATCATTGATGTCTACACCGGAAAGAAGAGTTGGTAGAATTGGTTCAGGAAATGATTGTCGCTTTAAACCAGAACAGACGAGTGTGAGAGATTGATTCCTTTTTCAGCACATCAAAGATGCATGCCATCAGATATATACAAAGTATTAGCCTAAGCCTCATCCTCATCCTGGTCTTCGTTCTGCATTTGATCTCCGATCTCTTACTATTGAAAGCATCCTCAGCTCAGCCAGGCTCGAAAAAGCAGACGAGAAATCCCGTTCCCATCCAATCCGACGATCCCAATGCAATGCCTGATCGACCCAAGACGATATAACCTTGCAGCCACCTCTTCCTCCTCTTCCACCTCTTCCTCTTCCCGACCTCAAACACCAGCATCATTCTCCACTTCCCCATTCTCTCTCTCTCCACTCTCCGCCGCTTGAGGTCATCATCGATTCATCAACTTCCTCTTTCAGCCAGGCTCCATCACCACGGAAATCCCACCCGAAAAAGCAAGGGGTTCCGAATGGGGATCGGTCTAATACGAAGTCTCCCCGAACGTATGAAGTACTTCGTAGTTTACAAGCATTGATATCGCAGACTATGCTTCGTAGTGTACGAAGTAGGTAATACTTCGTGGAGCTGATCTGATCTGCAGAGCAAGCAAGAAAGCGGAGGTCAGATTGGTCGATCCTTGCTTGCCGGCGCCCAATTCGACGGGCAGGTTCATCTATTTGGAACCCGAACCATTGTGGCTTGGAGGAGGATCGATCTACTAATCAGTGCTCGCTGTCTGCACACCGAGCGAATGGGAATGGGAATGGGAATGGGAACGGCGGGCGAAGGAGAGATCAGATCGCTTTTGTTGGTCATCTACTTCGTAGTACGATTTTCCGCCAGCGCATCATCATTCGATTCATGCTGCTTCTCCACAAACGCTGGCTCGCTGAACAAGAATTCCTCCGTGCAAGGCCGAAGGCTCCTTCGTACGTACATATTAGTAGAGAATGAGAAAAACCCTTGGTGCCTGCGAAGTGCCAAGAAAGGCCTGTTTCACAATCTCGTACAGGCAGTGCCACGGGTCCGCAGCAGCCAGCAGCCCCAGCAACGCATCGTTGCTCCTTCAAGTTCAGGTCGGTGACCATTATTAGCCGATCTACGAAGTATCGGTCGACGAGAGATCGGACCTAGCATCAAAATCGCTTGCTCAGCCGAGCTCCGCCTGCAATATACCCATATATCCTTATGCATATCAAGCACTCTATAGAACACTGCATGAGCTGAAAAATGGAGGAGGGGCCAGAGAATCAGCCAACCCAAGCCACTTCTCTGGGACCAAAGGAGAGTGTCCCGTCAACCACGTCGCCGGGCTGGCCAGCCAGACCAAGCCAGAAGAGTAATAGAACGAAGAAAAAAGAAAAGACAGAAAGCCAACCCCACTCAGCATCTGAACCCAATGTTTCAGACCCTGCCATCCGTTTTCCTTGTTTCTTGAACAAACATCAACAGAATAATAGACGGGATCAGCAGCTGTTGGCTGTGTCTTGACCCGACTTGAGTCTCGCCATCCGCAGTAAATCAATCTCTTAGAGTAGTGATCGCGGATCCGTTGTAAATGTTGGAGGAATTGTCCGAATGAAAGAAAGAATAAATATCAGTAAACAAACTTATGCAAGACTCCCCAATAACAAAAGCTTCGTGCCGAACCGTGCCCACTAGGCCCTCCAGTGCTGAGCCGTCCTCCTCAAGTGGATCAACTCTGAACGTCAAGCAGGTTTAAATCAAGCGTGGGAACGTCCTATCAGATGCGAACCGAAATATCCGGCTTTGCAACTTCGCCGGCTCGGCCATCCATGATGTTCGACTGATGTTCGACCTACAGTGATCGCCGAAGACGGCGTGCGACACCCTGACGATGATGACGACACGGCCACCATTTCTAACCTAAATTTAAAGTCGTGGAACATCTTTTTGAATGTTTAGATCTCATAAGTGCAAGAAGGGAGAGTTGACGTGGAGGTTTATATTTCCTACGTTTCCATGCGGTCCTTGATAGTGAAGACTGACCATAGATTTCTCGGCATAAGTCGTATACGACGCATATAGTAACTTTGATAAGATATAGTGATTTCCGTAGGCCTGGAAGGGAATCTAATTATTGATCTCTCACTCCTCATCGTTGAGGGTCTCTTTTATATACAGTAAGTAAACAAATCTGCCGCCGTTCACCGTTCTACTCGTTATTCAATACAACATTTCAAATAACAATTGCTTCCCCCAAAGTTGATTGCATTACATATATATCAAAATCATCAGTTCTGATTCCGTAATCTTCGTCACTCTGTCAATCCAAGATCCATCCATCCAAAACATGGCATGCAAGAGCAAAGAAACGGATTGCTCTCTTCGCCCTGGCTGATATCCAACTTCTCCTCCCCCATTCTTCTATCCTCCCAAATGACCTTGCTGCTGAAGCGGTTGCTGCTGCACCGCCTGCCTCATCCCCATCTGCGCCGCTCTCTGCTCCAACATCCCTCTCATCTCCCTGCTGACTTGCCCGAATAGGTTCAGCAACTGCAGCGCATCTTCCCACCTCTCCCCAAACTTGCCGAGCGTCTCATCCACGAACCGCATCGCCTTGAGGCTGCGTTGCATATTGTCCTCGAACTGCTGCTGGAAGAACCGATGCGGCACGGGTGGGGCTGGCACTCCTGTAGCGTCGCTGTGCGGTAACGCCGCCGGCCGGCCCGACACAATAAGCTCAAAGGCGTCGCGGAGGATCGAGACGAGCTGAGACCCGATAAAATACACACGCATAACGTCGTAGTACGTCGTAAAGGCTGTCTGGCCGGCTTCGAAAACCATCTCGTGCATTCGCTCAAGAAAGGCAACAGCGTGCTCAAATGTGAGAGACTGTCGGTATTCCGTCATGTGAGGCGCCCTCGTCGAAGGCATCAGGCAGTAGACGTAGCTCCACTCGAGTTCTAGGTCAAAGGCGCGGCGGATATCGCTCGGTAGCGTGGGCGGAAGCTGCTCCGCCCATTCCCGAAGATCGTGGCAGTTCTTCCAGAGGTATGACTGCGCGTCAGGGATGATAGAATCACCAGCTTGGTAAAGCGTCTGGTACCAGCTAGATTGGAGCTTCCGTAGCTGGAACAGGTGAAGCGCGGGATCGTTCGATTGGGGGCCGGTGATGTGACCTGAAATCGAAGGGATCCTCCCAAGTTCTGTTGAGCTGGGTAGGCCCACGTCCACAGTTGAATCCGTAAACGAAAAGGCTCGAGCGTGGCCCATGCTGACAGCTCTGTATGACGTGTTAATTTAGGCATCAAATGATCCAAAGATTATAGACGTGGTGGGATGGTATATGTTTTTGGGCATGAGTAGAGGATACCAACTAACCGATCTAGTGCATATGCGCAATGGAACATCTTCCTCCTCGTCTCAAGATCACTCTTGTCCTTCACGTCGTGTGGTGGAGGGTCCTGGTGGAGACCCATCTCGAGGACGACCCGCGTCGTAAAGCCCATGCAGTGCCACGGATCAAAATGCCTCGTGTCATACATGGCGTACTGCGTAAGGAGGATCAAGGAAGGGATCGTGCCTCGCACTCCAGGTGTGAGAGCCCTCTCGGCGTAGGGCACTGCCCGTGCAATGAAATCTACGCCGCTTTCGTAGAACAGATCGTTCATTCCGCGGCTCTGAGCAGCTGAGGCGACGGCCAGAACGGCCCAGAAGAGCCAGTAATCGCTAAATTTGAGCATGTGTGCCCCACTGGGCTGGTAGACGTTGTCCAGAACTGTCCAAATAGTTTTCTCGGCGAAGCATGGGTAAAGGGCGTAGACGTTATCCATGTAGTACTGCACAAGCCTTCGCGCGTCTTCCTGAGGAGGGAGCCCGCCATCTTTTGGCTCAGGAAGTCGGTGCCGATAGCAGGATACAGAAAGCAGCTTTGCAAAGGCCGAGCCGCCACTGACTGACGGCTCAACATCTCGCGACGTGGCATCGACAGACCTAGCTTATGGGTTAGAGATAGTTATTTTGAAGGGTACGCGAACAGTCCCGAGTTGGGCAAACTTACAGCAGACCAAAGTCGGATACCAGAGAGTCCAAGTCGGCCTTTTCCTGCTTCATCACCGCCTTCCTTTGAACCGCAACACGAATAGCAGCCATGGAGTCTTTGCGGTCGATGTCCGTGGGAAGAGCTTCTCCCTCATGGAGAGCCATGGACGCCTTTCGCTCCTTGGCATAGAGAATTTGCTTTTCCAGTTTCTCAACACGAAGCTCCAGGGCCGCGACATAGCTTCAAAAAAGTTAATATTTATCGGACCTCACAGAATATTCAGGCTGGATTTCAATTTCTAGTAGCTCTCTAGACATACCTTCTCTCTTTGCCCCTCGCAAACTGATCGCTAGCACTGGAACATTCGTTTGCTCGACCAGCCTTTTCACACGCCGAGCAAGCTGGCAGCTTGCCGTCGCATTTCACCTTGGCGGATCGGCCTTCTCATGGTTAGTCATAGGATCTCTTATTACGTGGGGATATTTACATTAGGACGGTGCGGGGGGAAGCTCACATCTTGAGCATGCAGATACTGGGCGAGACACCCTCAGAAGGGGATTGTCTATCAAGCTGGACTGGGGCATCGGAGGATCGAAACGGGAAAGCTTTCGATAAGGCGATATGTACGGCCGGCGTAGGGTAATATGAAAGTTATAAGGTTATGATGAGCTGATACGATGGCTTCTTGACAGACGTTTCGCCGCAAATATGCCCTCTCCGGCCGGAGGTCACAGGAGCGAGGGATGGAAAGGGGTTAGCTAGTCTTGGGAACTATATGACGCATAAGGGGTATCTCCGTGGATTCGCGCTTGAGTCGTTGGAGATGGAGGACTTCCAGACGAGGCTGCTGGGTGAGACTCCTAGATGAAGGCAAATAGCTGCCAAACGCCAAAGTAGCACAAATAAGCTGGCTGATGTAATTCTGCTCTCAGAGTGTCGCTCACTGGCGTCACTTGCCCCTGGATTAAGAGTCCTTCGAACAGCCTGATGAAGAAGGGGAAAAAAAGGATGGAAAAGCCAGGCAAATCCTAAGCGGTTATCTCGCGACGTATGGGAGACGTGGGAGGCGTGATCTCAAATCGCGGGACGTGGGGTTTGTTGGTTGAGCAGGGCTTTGAGCTCATAGCCTTGAAGATCGTAACGGTCGCAGAGTCGCAATAATGCGGGGCGGGAAGGTCCCCCTGGGCAGATGGACCAGATGGCAAGGCCAACCAAGCCACCAATTTGATCAATCAATTGACGTACGAGTACCTCAGTACTTCGTCCTTCGTCCAGCTTTGCACAGCTGACTTTCTCCCACTCTCGTTACTTTCGTATCTTCCCCGCTGTACGCAGTACCGCTTAGGTACCTAAATCGAGTTAATGCGAAGCACGAAGTTACTTTCTGCGTTCTTGAACTGGACAAGTCCGTTAATACTACTTCCCCACCAACAACCACCACACAACACATGCACACATAGCAAGAGCGGGCCAGAAGCTTCGGCTTGTACCTATGTCGGTCATGGAAGGTATGGTGGGCAGAATGTTCAATTGTTCTAGTCTCGTCTAACTGCAGATGCAGTGTAAGTAGCTTTGGACTTGTCGACTTCAAGGACTTGAGAGAGAGTGCCCGCCAAACCTTTTATGTTCTTTATGGCGGACAATCTGGTACAGAACAAGATCGAGAAGACTACCCAACGATTGAGCACCCTTGTTGTCTAGGCCTAGGCCCGAAACTGTCGACTCTCTTTCTATTCCTCATGATCTCTGCTAACGACAACGGACTAGAAGTGGATGTTCACCTCAATTAATTGTTGGAATTGATGTTAACTGGCCCCCTGCCACGTTGGTCGAATTCTCATAATGATGCCAGCGATATTACTAGAGCCAACATCTGATTCCCCCCTCCCGCTAGTTTGTGGCTGTTCTAGATCTCTCTGATTCATCGATTGACAAGATCCATAATATTCCTGGACGCCTCGATGCAATAATGGACAGTGGCCGGCCTGTCTAGTTTAGTTCTCGCCATCAATCGGCAGTTTCTCTTGCTTGATGAGTTGACATTTAAGACATGCATGGCTAGGCATCCGAGTTCCATGTTCCGTAGCTGATAACCGGTATTTGATATTGCCCCTGCCCAGACCTTGAGACGGACTAGTTGGTCCGGGTTTCCTTGGTCGCATTTTGCTTCTCCATGTACTTCGTAGTGTGGTGTACTCTGGGCGCCATGAAACACCATCAACCAAGGTCGGCGGTCCAAGAATCAAAGGACGGGCTGAAGGATTGCTCCTTTTAATGCAACTACTAATATCTACTAACATATGCCGAGAACTCAAAGCAATCAACCTTGGATTTTAAATAAAGGCTGATGGTTTATGATCGGCGGGCCTGAGTGGGATATCCCGAACACCGCGTCTGCAAGATCCCACGATGGAGGATACCCGGTCTTTCCGCGCCGGGGCTTTTGAGACGGGGGGACCAACAGAAAGCCCTTGCAGAACTAGTGTACTAGTGTAGTCGCTTTTCTGTGGCGAGAAAGGCGGATGGGGCAGAAAGTTGAAACCTTCTGTGGCACTTCCAGGAAATTTTCAAGTTCCATCACAAGCCGGGCCACGTCGGCTTGGTACACAACAAAGAACTTGAGCCCGGGCGAGCATGCGCCAGTTATCCGCGTACTACTTCGTACTTCGTAGATGCATGTACCCGATCTCTGCTGCCCGCAAATGCATCTTTTCACTAGTTTGGCTAGAGGCGGGACAATGGGGGCTTCAGTGACCTGCCCGGAGGACTTGGCTGGCCATAAATACACAAGATCACCATCGCCTGGTGCAGGAAGGAGGGTGGGCGAGCGACGAATGGGAGCAGCTTATTTTTGAGGGTTGTGGGCTGCGCGGGATGCTGTTGGGAAGGATTGGGATTGATATGATGTGAGTTAATGGTTTATTATTATTACCTGCTGCCCCAACTCGGGAACACTTCAATGGAAATCGAATTGCTTCCATGCAGGAGCGGACCACTAAGCAGTCTCACCAAGAACCTCCTGCAGGCCATAGGGCAAGATCGGTGTCACATCTCAATCGATACTTGTGGTGTAGTCCGAGGCGAATCTATCTGTACTTCTTAAGAAAAAACTAGAGAAAAACTAGAGCGTGTTGCCAATAGTATAAAATGAATTCCGTATTCTACCTGGTAGAGTTTTCAGAGACTCGGGATCAATGTGTATTAAGACGAGGTGTGTGAGTGGTGCCTGAAGACCCCAATTTGGTCTCCCACTTCGTACCATCTGTACTGACCTCGTGGAGTCCATTGATCACTGCACAACTACTTCGTACACAACAACACCCCACTCAAATCCCTCGTACACATTGATACGCTTCACGTTCACTGCACTAGAAGATGGTGCCACTGGTCCGTGGTGGCACTTATGGTTAGTCAAATGCGGGAAGGGCTGTCGCGCGTAGCCCTCACCCGATTGAAACTATCAATTGATCGTCCCGCCGGATCGATTCCATCAATGATCAATCGGCCATTTCATTTGATCCCCGCACAGCTTGTCCAGGCCATGCTCCAGCTAGCTTCTGAGCAGTGTACTAAGCAAGGTCAAATGCCTGGCGATCAATAACGGATTGATGCCAGCAGGCACTCCAGTGTTGGAGGATAATACAATACTTCGTATATTGCGCTTTCGAGTCGGACCAAACAAAGAAAGTCCGATTTCGATTTTGATTCGGAGTGCCATCGTTGATGGATCAATGGATCAAACGCGAACAAGGAACAATATCAGCTTTACTTTGTTCGTCCCTAAGCTTGCCCCTTCCATTTTAGGGCTTGTCCAATCCGGAGAGAGAGTAGAACAGAAGAGTACGAAGTACGAAGGGGGATACTTCATCGAAGAGCAGGAGCATCCAAGCCGAGGACGTCTAATATTAGAGAGAGCACTTGTCAATCCTCAACCCTCAATAATGCACGTGCCGTTGTACCTGGTTGTATCTAGCCACCCTTGCAAGCTGCGAGGCAGTTGCATCCCCAAGGGCCAAATCAATCAATCATCTCGATGCGCTAGACTACGGATGGCGATTACGGAGTCTGCCATTGCTTTTTGCACCATCCACTCGTACGGTCTGTCAGATGAAGCAGTGCGAGTCTTTCCCCTATTTTCGCAGACCCATCCTCTCTTGCGCTCTCTTTGGTCAAGCCGACGCCTAACACAGCTAGCATTGATGAGAGCTTGAGGGGCCTGAGAGGGGCTTTCCAGCGTCTGGCTACCATTGAGCCTTGGAGCTCGTGCTCATCCAACTTGGCATGTACTTGTGCATACGCAATATGTGAGGAATTACTTCGTACTTCAGACTCTGCTACACGTAACTCATAAATAATACCACCAGAACCCCGCGTCGCCACGTCTTGGTTAAGTTGCTAAGTAACAAGTTGCCGCCTGGCCTTTTGCGAAACCCTGGTCCTTCGCATCGCGGTCGAACAATTATCGAACGGATGAGGTCTGGTCTGGGCAGACCCCTAAAGAACGACTAGAGTCACGAGAGACCGTGAGCAAAACGTGGGAACGACAGCACTTTGCCCATCATTTCGTCTTGGAATGAACCCAGGGCCCAAACCTTGCAGCCCCAACTTCATCACCCAGCTCCACAGACCGACAACCCCCTCCATCCATTTTGTCATTCTGGGGAATTCCTGGGAACAGGTTTTCGGGCCCGTCTCAGTACTGTTCGGCGCCGAGGCTCCATTCGCACCACCTTAGTCTGGCGAACCAAGGGGCGTCCGGAGTTGATTGCTGTCTCGAGGACTGGCATGTTGGCGCGCTGCCCCTCGCATTCGGCAGATAATTCCAACTACCCGCTCTCCCGGAAAGGTTAAGCACATTTTTAATTGCTGCGGTGAGGAGAAACTCTGCGAACTACTTCGTACGAAGAGTGTACAAGTAGAAACACGGTTAAAATTTGGCGCCAAAAGGAGAAACGGACATTTCCCCCGAACAGACGTCATCCTAATTCGAGCACACAACAACATTGAACGAAGCGCTTACCGACGCTCTGATTCCACCAACCGCTGGCGGAACCCGGACACATACATTCGGAAAGATAGAAAGAAGACGGAAAAAAAGATAGCATCGGACACTCGAGAGAGAAACGCGATCCAGACACTCGACGCAGGATCCTATGTGTGCTCAAAGCTTTCCTCCAGCACACATGGACCCCGCCTTCGTTTTCCAGCGAGGCTATCCAGCCCCTCCACCTCCGTCGACACACCCATCGCAGCACGCTCATCGCCGTGACGATGCTTCCGAGACGGACGGAAATTCTAATCGAGTTGCTCATACCCTGACAGCTTGCTGTCGGTGTCGCAAGGTAAGTTAGCCTTTGAGCGCGATGTGTTTTGTATCCCTCCCGAGACCTCTCCCCGTTGTTTCCCTTCCCGCAACATTCGCCGACTGCACTGCGACTGCATCTGCAATTGCCCCGATTGCCCCGTTGTCGCAGAATATTATCTATTTTGGCTCTCTACTGCGGTTTGCATAGTTTGCTAACTATGGGCCATCTCTTTTTTCTTCCCCCTTTGCCCTGTTTATAGAGAAAAACCAGATGCGACCCCTCACTCCCTCGATGCTTGCCTTGCGACCGATCAGGTGTTCCCTGCGAGTACTACGATACCGCGCGAGGAAGATTGATAAGCCGGCACTATGTAATTACGCTCCAGGATAAGGTCCGCCAACTCGAGGCCGAGCTGAGGACCTTAACCGAGGAGGAAGGGGACTTTTCCCATAACCGCGAGGAGCTCGTGCGTCGCGGTGGGTTTGTTCGCCTCAGCGCCGGAGACGAATCTGTTCGGTACCTGGGTCCAAGCAGCGGCATCGCCATGTCGCGTCTACTCATGGAAGAAGCCAAGCTCTTTACCGACTCGAAGAGGATTTCCGAGCTGATCCCTGAAGTCCGCGCAAGGAGAGAGCGGAGAGAAGCCCGGATGCAATCCGTTGTCATGTCGAACCCCCCTCCGGCGAGGAGAAAGAGCACTTATCCGATGTTTAGCGAGCACCCGGCGCCGAGCTTGCCATCCAGGCCACTTGTTACACGGCTAGTCGAGATCTTTTCCCAAAGAGGTGAGTGAGGATCTGCAATACAATAATAATGGTTGTCCTTCTCTCGGAATGGGGGAAAAAAAATTCCGCGGTAGGGCGTTTGTCGTACTAATATTTGGGTTCTTGTAGCGTCCATGTTCTGGCCTGTAATCCATGAACAGCAGTTTGCCAAAGACCTCGAAGATGTATACGCCGGAAGCGACGACCCCTACAAGAACTACGTCGTGCGCATGGTTATAGCTATTAGCTTGCACAAGCTCGATCCTCAATATGCCGGTCTTGCGGATAGCTACTACCTCGCAGCGATGCAACTGTTTGAGGAAGTTGTCCGTCCAAGAGACCTAAAGGCTCTTCAGTGTCTCATCCTCGTAGCGCAGTACTCTATTCTTGCGCCTACTCGAATGGCCATCTACTTCGTTATTGGTCTGGCGACGCGAATCTGCCAAGCCACCGGCCTCTGCTTTGAAAAGACGATAACGACGGCATATAATCAAGGTCTTGAAAGTCCCCTCGTGCTTGATATGCGCCGTCGACTCAGTTGGATAGTTACTTCCATGGAGTTTGGTCTCTCACATACAATGGGGCGGCCAAACTCCTTTGCTCAGAGTCACGACGAGGTCGATTTGGGGTTCTTCTCGACTGCGCCTGATGAGCGCATCACGGATGATGGCATCCTACCAGGCCCTGAGTGCGAGAAGAAGGTCGTAGCTATATATCTCCTCAAGATGAGGATGGTGCAGGCGGAAATCAGACGTGTGCTCTACGAGTCTGTAGACCGTGGCCCTTTGGATGATTCCGATCCTTGGTTCGCTCGCATGGAAAAGAAGATTCAGGAATGGCATGATGGTGCACCAACAGATCCGGCGTGGTGTAAGCCATGGTATGTCAACCGTTTCAGTCTCTCTCTCTCTCTCTCTCACACACACACACACTCTCTCTCTCTCTCTTTTATCCATCAAACACTATATCCCGTTTCTTTCCCTCGAGCTAATATCGAATCACAATATAGGTTTAGTGGACGGTACTGCCAATTAAAGATCTTCTTGTATCGGCCATCACCGCAGGTGACCCAGCCGTCGCCCAGAGCTGCGGAGATCTGCTATGATGCCGCGGCTTATATTATCAACCTCTCGAGGCAACAAATGGAAAAGGGCGCCACGGATGTTACTTGGATCTTCCTCCTCAATCTCTACATGTCGCTGAATGTCATACTATGGTCCGTCTCCTACGCCAATATCCGCCAGGCCCACGCGCGTGAGGATGTTGAGGAGCTGGTCGACGTTACGCTGGACATCCTCGAGCAGTGCACTGACCGGTGGCCCGGGACCGAGGCGGCGGCGAATTTGTATTCTGTGCTTTCCAGAGCTTGTATGCAATCGTACGAAACGCAAGGTGGGCCTCAAGACGTGTTTGCGAGCACCTTCAACAACGCACCAGCGGCTTTTGCTCAGGCGCATCCACCACCGCCCACAGGGGCAGATGGCGCACACCCCTTATCTCAAGCTGCTGGTCAGCCACACGTTTCGCAAAACTTCAACAACGGCGGTGGAGGCGGCATTCAATTTGGCTACATCTTCAACAACAGCTCCCAGCAGCCCAACTCGATGAATTCAAGCGGGCCCTTCTCCTTTGCCGGGTCGCCGTTTCCGCAGCAGCACCCAATAACCCCACATCAACCGACGTTCCGATCAAACTCCATCTTCTTCAATCCGTCTTCCGAGGGTGGCGGACGGAGGTTCTCTCACTTTGCTCCAGATGTACCCCCGGAAGGTGGAGATGAGGCGACCCCACCAGCTACGACAACACCAATCAACCACGCCACTCCGCCGGACGTGTCTGGGGGTTCTTCGCTCCCTACGCCGCCAGAGTCCATCGAACCTCCGCCGACGATGACGCCGCCAGCTTACACGGGGCCTCCGACGACGACACCCATCCTGACTCACCAGTCGCCGCCATCGGTGGTCTCGACACCTATGACTATCGCAGCATCTGTGGGCATCTCGTCTCCGGCGTCGCGAGTATCGACTCCCGGAAATATAGCACACCAGCAACCCCTACCAGCCCACCGCTCTCCCAACTTTGCTAACATGGTGGGCCCGACATCCCAACCCGCACTTCCAACCCAACAACTTCCACCACCAGGAGCGCCCCCGCCCCCACCGCAACATCACATGCCTCCGACGACCATGCCGAACTGGTTCGCGCCCCCACCCCCTCCCTTCGTCTCCCCCTTCGCCTTCGGGCCTACAGGCAGCCCATTTATCGGCGACGTCAACGCCCAGGCCTTCGCATCGCCGACGAGCATGGGGCCCGGAGGTCTCGTTTCGCCATTCGGCAGCCAGTTTACCCACACGTTCCAGAGGCAGGGGAGTTTGAGTCAGGAGCAACACACGGAGCTGATGCAGGCATTGGAGAATGATGGGTTGACGGAGATTGATGCTTTGTTGAGTATGGGTGGTCCGGTGCATACGGTGGCATGGGGGTGAAGGGAGAGGGAGCAGAAGGAAAAAAAAAAAAAAATTGAGTTTAGAGAATGGTGGAGGGCAGATGGGAGGAGAAGGGAAAACTTGGATGTAAGAGAAGTTGGAGGATATAGTAGTTAAGGCTATTTATTCTCTCTATATATACCCTGGAGGCTCGCGACCCGTTTCCCCCCTTCGTTTTCTTTTCTATTTTTTTCTCTCTCTTTTCTTTACTATTTAGATGACTATCTTGCAAGCAGTCGAGAGAATTTGTATGGACAAAGAGATCTCTTTCATCCTCCCGTGTACGGAGGAAATTGATTTTTCAAAGGCACTTCGTAAGGGGAGGAGCCATGTATTATTAGTATTCGTTTGAATGTGTTTTATATTCTACCCGTCTGATGGAATCCGGGTCGTTTGGATCTAGACGCTGTCTTCTCAAAAGGTTCTATCTATTTGATAATTGATATTTTCGGTTTTCGAATTTTGATCCGCCTCGCCGCTCACGGATAGAACAGTAAATACAAGACACACATGCACACACGGAACACCGAAAGCAACAGGCCCCGATCCCCGGTCCCAATATTTCCCCATTTGTCTCCCTCCTCGAACTCAAGAGCAAGCGTGTATAACCCCCTTTTAGACAACTTTAACGCTAGCAACACCCTCAGCTAAATCGTCCACGTTCCCCTCCACGGAAACAGCCTTCGGCTTCCTAGCAGGCGCATTCTTCCGCTTCTTCTTCTTCGCGGTGTTACCCGTAGACACGAAGGGGACGTCCTTCATCCAGCGCGAGACGAGGAGGGCCCTATCCGTGACGATGGGGTATTCCTTGCCGTCGTCGGTGACGGACCAGCGGGTTAGTGCGCGTTGCTGGTGGTGTTTCGTGAAGGGTGGGTGGTCGCGGGGGTTGTTGTTCCCATTTGTAGCGTTGGGGGATGTAGTGGTGACGGCGGCGGAAGAGGAGGAGACTAATTCTGTAGAAGGAGAGGTGGAAGGAGAAGAAGGAGAGGGCAAAGGGGCCGGTGAGCACAGGATATCCCACGGTCGACAGAGGGAAGAAGCGAGGTCCGTTTTTTCCAGGACATCGACCCAGTCCGCGCGGGCGGCAGAGCGACTTGCCTGGAAGACAGGATAGGCGTCCGCCACGCGAACAACGTGGCTCGCCTCGCCCACGTTGTTCGCGTGGCGGAGGAGTTCGGTGCGGGAGGTTTGGAGGAGGCAGTGGCAGAGGAGGAGGGAGTGGAGGGCTTCGGTGAGGAGGGGGTGGTAGGTGCAAGCTTCGTTTGTCGGGGTCTTAGAGAGGGAAGCAGTAGGGAGGAGGTCG
>JUDQ01000497.1:0-13124 GCA_000812075.1 Scedosporium aurantiacum
TTTTTTGGTTCCGGTAGCTCGAGGCTCGGTAGCGGGCGTGACTATTTATACCTCGGAATACCAATCCATCTACTCATGGCCCAGTATAACATGTAACCCTCCCCATTGCTACCTAACTTGCACCGATTGGAATAGTTCCTATCGGTTCTCCAGAAGGGGTGGCCCACTCGTCCGTCCATTCCTCAAGAGTTTATTTGACTAGGAAGTAGATGCGACATCGATAATACCTGAGATCGCCGAGACTTACCAGTGAAGCCTGGCCGCGGCATCAATGTATGGAAAGGAACGGGAAAACGGAACTAACTGGATTGGGTGGACTAATGATCATCAGCCAGAACTCCGAGAGAGCTGCCTCACGGTCCCTGTAAGAACTGACAAACATTGGATCGGTTGACCGACTGAAGAGGATATCAGGGGCTCAAATGGGCGCCCTCCCAATGAAATGGGAACATCGAATGGGATGTTAATGGAAACTTACAAGACAGGGCATGCAAAATGACCAGGCACAAGAATGGACTGTAGTTCTCTGAAATTAGAACTGGCCAAGAGAATAATGCAAAACCAAAGAACATGATATTTAATCAATCATTTGGAACTTGGAAAGAAATAAAGTAAGAACAAGACGCTCCCTCCTACCACCGATACTCGCCCCGGGGTTCATGTCCGCTTCATCTACACAGGAATCCGCCGAATGTCCCTTGTCACTGGCGGCACTTCTTACGCCGTCTTACAACATAGATTCCACATTAATTTCCACATTTTGGGATTTTACATGCGGAATTGCTGTTATCATATATTGCTGTAATTGGTTCCACATGTGTACTCCTTGTAATTCCGTGTATTGCCATAGTTGATTCTACATTGAGATACCACGCAGGGACAGATGAAAGCGTGATCCAAGAGTGGAAAGGAATCAACTTGGGCGATACCACACTTCTCCCCAATTTCAGCGAGGACAACCAGTTGGACGGAAGGAGCAAAAAGTAAAAAGGAAAATCCCTCGCTGGGAGTAATTCTAATATATATCGAACGGCTTACACCGAGGACGGGTGCAACGCGACTGAAAAGAAGTAAAGATAGTTACATATACAACTGACCAACAAAAGGAAAGAAGCAGGAGAGCCCGTATCCAAAGATAGAAAGTCTGCTACCAGGGTACAGGATTGCCTCCTAGCAGGGAAAAATTGAAGACTGTCGCAGAGGTACATTGTAAGCTTCGGGCCTCCCGAATTCCTTCCCGACCCCCTCTCTTCCTGATCCCAGTACTTAAACCTTGATGTGGATGTAGTTAAAGCTGCTCTTGGGAACCGTGCGTGTGCCGTAACCCTCCCTGACGCCGTGGTTGTACTCCTCAATGGTCACCTTATCGCCAGAGACCTTAGTGACCCAGGCAACATGCCCCCAAGTGCCTGCATTGCTCTGGGCGATACAGCCTGGAACAGGCTTATTATTGACAGTAAAACCAGTCTTGCGTGCAGCTTCATCCCACGTGTTGGCGTTACCCCAAGCAGCACCCTTATATTTGTTGTGGAACTTGAGGCCGAGTCTCTTGTTGATGCGCCAGGCCACGAAGCTAGTGCATTGGCACTTGTAGTAGTTCCATGGATCAACACCGCCGCACCTGCCCTTGTAGGGGTAGTCGTTCGTGGCCGGGCCGGGGATGCCACCGCTCGGGGGTGGTGGGGAGCCGCCGGAGCACTTCTTCGTGACGTAGCCGTTGGTGCCGGTTTTGACGTAGTAATCGGCGACGTAGCAGCCGTCAGAGGTCTTATCCCAGATGTTGTTCCCGTTGACGCTGGTTCCAGAGGTCTGGCAAGAAATGTCCACTTTCTTGCCCTTCTTGTATGTGAGCTTCACGCCATAACTGGTACCGGGTCCGGTGCGGCAGTTGACGCTATTGCCAGTGATGGGGTAGGCCGCATTGGCGAAGGAAAGAAGACTGAGGACGAAGGCGACAAAAATGGTCGCTTTCATGGTGAACATGTTGAAGGAAACTCGTGGGGAGATGGAAATTTGGCTGATGTGAAGGTAATGAAGGATATTAAGGAGAGTGTGTATGTGGGTGAGAAGGAGTGTGAGTGGACTTGTTGGTGATATCGAGGATTTGTTGCGATGATTGGAAGGGCGCCAAAGTCCTTATATAGATGGAAAAGAAGAGATTTTCTTTTGAATCTCTTAGATCTATTGCTAGAGCATGGTGTTCTCTGCCAGAGTGTGTTGGATGTCAGATGGACTATTCTATACATAGATCTTAGCTTATCCGTTTGATGCTTCATGAGGATCGGGAAGGTTACTTAGAAGGCATTAGCTGGTATGCCTCATGCAGGAGCTTTCAAATTGCATTGCCTGGTGCGAACCATATTCATCAGATTTTAAGATTAACAGTGAAGGGTTCTCCATCCGCGTACTGCGGTTCTGTCAGTCGTGATGGCCGTCTGACAGGTATCAACGCCAAACAGTGTCCGCCGTCTTTTTGTCACAAGTCACCAAGGCAAATGTTGGAAGGCAGATGGAGGAACGTGGAACGTAATACACGAACCATTCGATTGAGGGCGAAATCCTGGCATAGAGATTGCGTTCAACCTCAGGGCAGAGTTCGTGAGATTTCTTCAGCTGAGCATTGAACGCAGGAGATTAAGGGGTAACAGTGGACCAGCCGAGGCCGCCCTGTAGTTTGCATTACACTCAGCGTTGTCAACAACATGTATTATTAGTAGTTTCGGTATAATATTCGACCGCAAATACTTGTGAAGGCTCCGAGGACACCAGGGTCGAGGTCTAAATTTGTCCAATTCCAAAATGGGTTAGCAAGGGGTCAACAGTGCACCTGGAGAGTCGAGCATAAGCGGACATGTCAATCGGTCCACAACAAAAGGCCAAATGCTACCAGGTGTCTCTATCTTTGGAGAGTAGACCACTATAAATAACAAGTTAAGGTAGGATTGAGACGAACTTAGACCTGCTAATCCGAATCGGGGCAAAGGGTGAATTGAACCATCTCAGTAGCGGGGCAGTGCAACAGGGGTTCGCAGACTATCGGGGATAAGATGGACGTTGAATAATACTCTATTTCATTCCCTTAGAATGATTACTTTCATGTCAGAGTCTCATACGGGCATACCGAGGGAGGCGCTTATGGACCCGCTAACCGCGTTACACTTCCTGGCGATTGTCTCGACGGGAGACCAAGCGCTCATCCTAAGATACGACGCGACAGTCAACTTGTCTTCTGCCCAAGAATGATGATGGCTTCGCCACGGTGCTCGTCTCGCTGCGAGGAGCTAGTTCGCGGAGTTGTTTACCCAAGCCATCCACGGAGGATCTCACCACAACGCAGATTTGACTCCACGGATATATAAGGCGACAACCTCGCCCTCACCATCTCATCTTCAACTCCTCAGCATCAATCAACCAACCCAATCTTCTCTCCTTCATCATCATCATCTTCTTCTTCTGCTTCTTCTTCTTCTTCTTCTTCTTCGTCTCCAATTACTCAGTCTTAAAACTATCTCGAACATTTACAATCCACAATGAAGTTCACTGCCTTCTCCGCCGTTGCCCTGGCCATTGCCTCTGTTGCCAGCGCCTACCCTATCACCGGCGACACTGTCAACTGCCGCTCTGGCCCCAGCACTAGCTCTGCCGTCAAGAAGACCTACAAGAAGGGCCAAGACGTCAAGATCACCTGCCAAACCTCCGGAACCAGTGTCAACGGGAACAACATCTGGGACAAGACCTCTGATGGCTGTTACGTAGCCGACTACTACGTCAAGACCGGGTCTAGCGGCTACGTCACTACCAAGTGTGGTGGCAGTGGCAGCACACCCTCGGGCAGCTACTGCAAGAACATCAACACGGCCGGACTCAACCTGATCATGAAGTGGGAGGGCTTCGTCGCCAAGCCCGCGCCCGACCCGATCGGCCTACCTACTGTTGGCTACGGACACCTCTGCCAGAAGAAGAGCTGCTCCGAGGTGAAGTACAAGTTCCCGTTGACCAAGGCTACTGCCCAGCAGTTGCTTAAGGACGACACTCCCAAGTACAGCTCCTGCCTCGCCGGTTATCTCAACAGCAGCAAGGTCAAGCTCAATGACAACCAGTGGGGAGCCCTGACCTCGTGGGTGTTCAATGTTGGCTGCGGCAACGCGAAGACTTCGACTCTCGTCAAGCGCCTGAACAACGGTGAGAATGCGAACAAGGTGGCCTCGGAGGAGCTACCTAAGTGGCGCATGGCCGGTGGCAAGGTGCTTCAAGGTCTGGTCAACCGCCGCAAGGATGAGGTCAAGCTCTTCAAGACGGCCTCCTCCAAGCAGGCGTTCCCCAAGTGCGGGTAAATCCACCCGAGGCTTCTTCGTTTCCTGGTCCACACTACGTACGTATAATCCAAATCGAGGATTGCAGGATTCTTGCTAATTGCACCATTATGTAGTCTGATCAGCATCAGTCACAAGCGAGCTAGACATTCAGGCTAGGAAGGACGAGGTCACCGAGCGAGGGGCGAAGTTTGATGGGGAGCAGACCTGGACTTTGATACTTTGAAATTTGTGATAATACTTCGTTTCTACAATCGTACATGTTTTCCTTTCGTCTCTACTTTTCTTCAATAAACTCTTTTACCACCTACCTTGCTCCCAATTATTAATGTCTGAGGAATCCCAGTCGAGCGAAAGTCTCACAGTTGCTACTTTGGTAAATTCCCGAAGTAGTCCGATTCAATAATTAATGTTTTTTGGTATCGTCAGCTTTGTCCCTGAGCTTTTCTGTAATACTAATGAACTCTTTCAGTCGTTCTATATTTACACTGCGCCTTGATGGTTGCATGTCTTCACTGAAAGAGACTAACGAAAGATCCAAATCCGCCTTAATCTGTTCTATAATACGTTTGCGTACACTTCGGAGCTCCTGCTGTCTATTGTTGACGGCGTTCCCAATATCCCGTGATATGGTGGAGGACATGGCCTTAAATATGTCTTCGTCTGCTATGCGACTTTGGACGATCTTCTTCTGGCGAGAGGCCTTGCCGGCACCTGCTCATTTTAAACCGTTGTTAGAAGAGAACTTACTTCGAAGACTCAATACAGAAAATGGCCCCCAGATCTATTTGGACATACCAGATTGGCTGCTAGCTGACCTGTACGCTGGCAGCATCTCACCAAAGATGTACGAGCTTGCATTTGACTCTGACGCATGACATCGAATCAGCCTGAAATAACGGTTAGGATCTAACAATCCCGACATAAGTGGTGAATCATACTTAATATCCTCAGTGAATTGTTGTTCGGACAATTCGACCTGGGAAACAAAATCCGACATGCTGGCTTCGATTCCGTTTCTCAATGCCGCCCGGAGAGTTTCGGGGCATAGATCTAAGTGATCAAGTTGTCAAAATTCTGTCTGCGGGGGTTGTCTTACAGCAATAGCATTGGGCCATACGGAGAACATTATGCGCTAGGTCTTGCAAAGTCTGCTTGATCGAGCGTGACAGTGTTGAGTATAGCTCAGGGATTTCTTGTTCGACAAGATCCCATTGATACGCAAGTTCAGTTCTCATTTTCCAGATGATCTTCGCATTCCAGTCCTGTCGACCACGCTTTGGGGTATAGTGATGGCCATTATTGAGACACCATGCGTTGTACTGGCCTAAGTATTGTCATTTCATGTAAGTGAGGATTTACGGATGTCAGAGGAGGGAAATCTGCCAGCGCCCTACTTGAATGCCACTGGATTACGGTTAGTGTGCTTCAATGAAGGCTGAGGGACTGATTATTCCTACAGACTGCCACTGTAATCCTTCTAAAATAGCTACTCGCTCCCATTCTTTGTATCGATGACCTATGTCGGAACGTGTCATCTCAAGTGCTCTCTCCCTCTCCCTCCCACCCTCTCTCTTTCTTTTTCAATTTTTAGTTGATTTTTAAGCACTTACTGAGAAGGTCTTGTATCAGCTCTTTGAAGCACGCGTCAAAGTCTCTCCCAAGTTTTGAGACGGCATCAGCGCATCGTTTCCCCTAGAATTTGTGAGTATTTCTAGCACAGTCCCGGATCCTTTTGTTAAATGGGAAGAGGGCGGGGGGCGGTGTACTGTGTTGGTGATCTCCTGCTCGGCGAATCGTTCCATGATCATTGGGATGGAGCTTGAGGTGTCAGACGACGAATGCCGGGAGAATGGAATTCCGCTCCGCGCTGGGGCCTGGGGCAAATTTGGTCGTGACTGGGGCGGATTTACGTTATGCATGGAGCGAAATGCGAACGTCGACGATAAAAGAGAGTTATGGTTGTCTGGGGGGTACTCGCCCTGATCACGAAAGGTACACATCGCACCAGGACCATGATCGCGGACGGTGGGTTTAAATTGGAAGGGCGCATCAGGAAACCCACGCACTTCCTGGGCAAAGAGATGAGGCGTTGCGGAATGCCTGGCGTGCTGAGTTGGCTCGGGAGTCGAGGGGCCGGCTTGGATCATTGGGAAATTAGAAAAGCAAGGGTTGAGGATGAAGGAAGGGATCAAAGGAAAAGAGGACGAAAGCGAAGAATAATAAGACGGAGAAAACTACGATATATTATTTATTGTACGTCTGTCCAGGCTCGAGGCACAACCCCAGCTCAGCCCACCACATGAAGACATGCATTAGGCATCTGCAGCATGCTCCCAGCACCGAATCCCCTCATTGCGCCGCCGATTGACCGCAAGTGGGCCTGGCCAAAGTCAAGGGTGCGGTGCCGGATTCAACTCCTGATCTGGGAATACTATTGGGGGCCTGTCGCCTGTGGCATGGGTGGCAGCGGGTTGATTCCACATAAAACCAGCAACCCTCGTGGGCGGGAGATCTAGAACATCCTCGAACTCATCAACGTTCGAGGATCTGTCAGATGGAACCGCCATGGCCGCCGATTTTTTTTTTTTTTTTTTTTTTTTTTTTTTTGATTTGCTGTTAACCTCTTTTCTCACCCTTACCGCCTGCATGAACTGTTATTATTCTCGGAAGATCGCTGCACCTTTGTCTTTGGAGTCCGAGATGCAGTCTCGGGTGCTGGGGGGAGTTCTAATTTTGTCTTTTCCTTTTCGAGGGATTTAGGAGAACGAACATGGAAAGGGAGAGAAACGCACAATTTCTTGGCAAAAGAAACTTAAACCTTGTCCATTGATGGCATGAGCCAGGCAGGCCCTCTAATATCAACACACTCTCACATCACTCAGATCCACTTTAGTTCATTAGGTAACGTTTGCGGTTCGTTTGCTTCGCCCAATGTCATCATCGGCTTGACTTAGTCCGAATGCCCCCCTCATCAAGCATCAATGCATCTCTAATCTTCACAGAAGCATTCCATTTCGTCTGCTTTAATGATGGCCACCACGGACGCATTTACACTCGAGGCAAAGCCCGACACTGACATCTGGAGAAAGCCGCCTGCAAAGGATATCTTCACTGGTATAGTCGACCCTCCTCTTGAATACAAGTATTGCTGTGACGAATTTTGCTGACAGAAGCAATGATAGCCCCCATATCCCGGACGTCATCTGGACTCCTGAAGAAGTTCAAGTCTGCTCGGGTGACGTTCTGGGGTGACTGGGCCGAGCGCTACGATCAGGCCGGCTTGATCTTGGTCCCGAAGCGTGTCCACTCGCTAACTCATCCACCCGAGAAATGGCTTAAGGCAGGCCTCGAACTCTACCATGGGAAACCGCACCTCAGCGCTGTTGGTTGTGATCGGTATGCCGACTGGCACCTGAGCCCGCTCACCACGCCCGTCGATCCGAGTAAGGGCCTGACCATCGAGATTTCCCGCGCGGGTAACAACGAGAGCGGCAAGAGTCTTTGGATTTACCAGCTCGTCCTAGATGAACAAGGGATTGTAAAGGAGAGGATCCCGATGCGTCAAGTCTGCTGGATCCTCGCTGATGAGGACGAGAGGGATGGAGAAGAGTGGGTCTTGGATGTGAGCCCACTCGTTGCGCGACCTGCAAAGGAAGCCACAAACAGCCTCAAGGTCCAGTTTTTCGAGTTCACAGTCGACTGGTTGCCTTAGATCATATCGGCAGCTGCTTTCATATTCTCTCTTCATATCCGATGTTTTGGAGGAATGCAGAAGCCTGGCGTGCCTCTAGGTCGAGATGGACATGAAGAATCTTCATTCAGACGCGGGGATACAGAAGAAATTGATTAAGGTGGTCTCTTGCTTTAAAAAAATTCACATTCTTCAAGGTTTCATGGTTGCCTATTAAATCCATAACACAAATCTAACGATCGTGCTCAGCATGTTAATATAAGGAGAGATCCAGCCAGCGACAAAGCGCTTCCACGAGTTCTTAATATGTGGCGCATTCGAATATTCCCAATTGCCGTTCGTCCTTTTCAATAGTTGGCCTCGTGAATCCCCGTTCCTTGAACCCATCGATGAGATGCCACTCTCTTCGAGCAAATGGTTTTCCACATATCTGTGAGCTGGATCATGGATGGATCAGGAGTCTGGACAGCCCTGTTGGATCGTAATTGCCACGCCGCAGATTAGATTAATTAATGTGCGGGGCGATTAGACCTGACTAGCATCGCTAAATCCTCTACGCACGAAAGCTTCAAGTCGCCTGAAGCATGTTCGTACCCGCAATTTGTAGTTAAGGAATCACTTCTGAGATGAACAGTGGATGGAGAAGATGGGGGCGCACTTTGTCCTGGTGTGAATCGGGCGGCACATAGACTTAGCCTAATAAAGTCGCTGTGACATCTCCATCTCTCTTCTCCATCTCTTTTCGCAATCTTCGTGCTTCCACTCCTGAGACTCATCTACAATCCTATCAACTGCTTTGCTAGCAATTGGCCAGTGCCCAGCGTTGCGCGATGGGACCACCATCAAACCTTGCCAAGCATATCCGCATCATTATCGTCTTTTCTTTCACTAATATAACTAGGGCTCTTCTTGATCGGTGTTCATTTAAAAACGATTCATATTGGTACGACCGAGATGATAATCTGCTGCGGATACATAACCTCACCGCAGACACTCGGCAAGTTGAAGACACGAGCGAAAGCAGTGGCGTGCGTAATGTTAGCTGGGTCCATTTCAGCGTAACCTCGCCCATCTGGGACGGTATTATGGACTGCGAGGCAGAAGACCACGGCGTCCGTCCGGAGCATTACCTAGGCAATCCCGAGGAGGGGTTGATTTATGATGGCTGCGCACCCCGTGCCGGTTTCGAGGCGGACCGATACTGGCTACAGGTAGCACCGTTTGGGATGACGGTAGGGACAATAACTGGCTCAGCGCTTCATGGGTTTGTGTTCAACGAGACTTTCACCTGCGATGAGGATCCAGACTCCATGTATGTTCTCCAAGGTGGAATCCAGTATATTTCTTGAAACACTACATCTCACTTGCAATAGCATTACCGTGGAGAGGCACCAAGAATGGCTCCCAACCAATGGTAGACTTCAGGGCTGGCGCTGCAACGACGAGGAGGAAGCCTCACATGAAACAGCCATCGTTGGACACTGCGAGTACATCCTAGACAACGCGACAGCTTGGCCATCCGTCTTCATCAATCACGTCCACCTTATCCCGCCACCTCCAGATCGTCACTGCTATGCGCAATCATTAGGAGAAATTGCCTGGGAGATTTCCGATTTCGAGCTGACAACTGCCCTTTATATCACCCTGGCAGTCAATTTCTTCGCTTCCATAGTATATATGGCAGACTACGATCACCCCCCGTATGCATTTCTGCGGTTTAAGATGGTGAACCTGGCAACCGGATATGTCTCAAAACCGGAATGCGTGGCCACAGATCAATCTTTGCAGCCTAATCATGACGCAAGCCTACAGGTTGGTTACGATAAGTGGTTCAGCTGTAATGACACTTCTGCAAGAGATTACGACGTTTTCCCTACGAGTTTCAGGTACAATTCCATGACGGGCGAGCTGAACATCTGGCAAGAATGGGAATGCGAACGGGATGACGGTCAGGATCCGGGAAGGTAATCTTAGCACCGACTACTTTGTTCCATTAAACTTCACCTTTACTCAGAATGCTGACGAATTTTCGGTCCAGCCTGGCCAAGTTTTTTGCCGTTGGCACGATGAATGTGCCCCTGGATGAATGTCGTGTTGAGTTGGTATGTGGCCTCGACAGTGATGCTTGCGGCCTACCAGATGCCCTGTCTTCGCTTTTTGGAAATATCGAGCGCACTGGTATTATTTGTGAACCTCGAGAAAGCCAGTTTATTATACAAGGAAAACTGCTTGAATCGCCCCCGGCGAACGATAGCGTTCCAGTAGTTTTGGATCCTGCCCAGGGTTTGGAAGAGTGTCTCGAGGCAACCATACCAGAGGAGGTGGAGATCGAGTGGCAGTTGCAAAGCATTCAATACCTTAGCCACACCATTTATGTTACCAGTCATTTTTTCCCGTTGACAGGTAAGTCCACATAGTCTACAAGCAAAGGAGGACCGAAGCCGAGATCAAACTGTCAATACAATGGCCCACTACACTTCTAGCAGTGAATAATGCCCACTGACAGGACTCACAGGTCTATCGTCAGATACAACGACCGACCAGCAGTTGACATTCACCAACACGGTCATAAGCCCAGTTATCAACTTTTCTGAATGGTGCTACATCCTGCAGGAAGACTACACTGGGGAATATGCGGGGCAGAACTCTGGTTTCAACGTTAGCCTCTTGGAATGGAACGTCTGTAATGATCAATTCGTTTACAGCCCTAATGTTTACCCTCTCGAAACGAGAGCTAAATTTGACCAACAAACGTATACGCTCTCGATTCAGCAGACTTACTACTGCTTAGACAAGTCAGCTGGGAAGCGGTAAGTACACGGGCGTTCAAAAATCGACAGGAATGGCCAACATTGGCATGCTAATATCAATAGGATTGAGAAATTCACCGCCGCTGGTGAAAGAGTCCTCGACGAGATGGTATGCGAGCATAAACTCGTTGATGAGAATAAACCAGAATCAGCAGTATTATATTCGTCCTGTAGCTTGAAGAATACAACCATCATTGGCGCTGTCATCAGCGGAAACAAAACAGCAGAAAGCCAAGGGAGGGCTTGAGAGAGGAATCATTGTGATTTTGAATGAAGACGGGTAGCAGCCTGACTAGACTAGTTATCAGATGAATCAATCTGTTGAGCCGAAACCTGTCAAGGCGCGGCCTGTGATTTAAATAGTGCCTACTGACAATACAGCATAGTCTGCCAACAGTCGACAGACAAGTCGACTCGCCACCTGCTACTGATAGTGATAAATTTGTCTGAACTTCTTTCAGTCAAAACTTCAATAGTAGGAACAATCCAAACCAATACCGTTAACCAAGCGTCTATTGTCTATCGTCTATCTTGAAATATATATCCCGCGGCTAGAAAATATATTAAAACACAGAGACAAGTCTATATTTGAGGAATCATCGCAGATCTGACCATCCAATTACTCATTTTTCACCATGTGGGCCCAATGCATCTCGCCGGTTGCAGCCGAGTCCGGCACGACATACTTGCATTCGGTGAATGTGGGCCAAAGCTTGTCGATAAACGCGTGATCGCTGTGATACAAGTCTCCCAAGATGGGCTTGATAGCTTCAGTCGCTTCATCGGCGTAGTAGAAGGGGATTTTACTGTATTACCCGCGTGTTAATAATCAAATAATCCCCATGAACATTTCATTGATAGAGGGGGGAGGGGGTATTCAATGTTTCTTACGAAAAGAGATGGTGGACAACGTGTGTCTCGATGATGCCGTGGAAGAGATTTCGGCCAATGAAGCCAAAGTCACGATCAATGGTCGCGAGAGCACCCTTGACAAAGGTCCAGTTTTGGGCATCAAAATGAGGGAGGTCGGGATGTGTGTGATGAAGGTAGGTAATGGCGACTAAGGAGAAGAGTAAGTCAATGAGGTCAATTTGAAGGTATCGATGTTTTTTCGGCAATGCCCCTGCGGTTTTACTCACCCAACCAGTGGTGCACCCAGAAATACGGCACGCCATAAAGCAAGAACATGTTCCATGCGCCGAAAATGGTAGAGCCATAGTAGATCATAGCAGCGGTGATCAGGATACCAATATCAGTGATAAAAACGTAGAGCCTCTCACTCGGCCTGAAGATGGCGCTTGTGGGGTCAAAGTGGCTCTGAGGCCACCATCCCGACGGCTCGCGCTGGAGGCTGTCAACGCCAGAAGTGACATTGAAGAAGAGGTACGCCTGCCACCCAAACAGCTGATGGGATACAAGTCGAATCAACGACACGATCGGAGCGTCCTCAAAGAGATCGCTATCCACCTTGAATAGCCCTAGGAATCGTCGGTTCCGGTGCTGCTCTTCGGTTCGTGGCACGAAAGCCATATCCTTCTCCATGTGACCTGTGAAGCGATGATGGCGCGCGTGCGAGAACTTCCAAGAGTAGTAGGGTACAAGCAAGAAGGAGTGGGCGGCCCAGCCAATGACGTTGTTCACGCGTGTATGCAAGGAGAAAGCCCCATGGCCACACTCATGCGCGAGAATCCAGAGGCCGGTGCATGCCAGGCCCTGCACAAAGCTGTAGACGATCCAGGCAGCGGCATGTAGGTACGAATTCTCGATCTGTGGGATATAGGTTATCGCGGCATAGGCAAGCGCAGAAATAAAGGCAATATCCCGCACAAGGTACGCGCATGATATCCAGAGGGATGGTTGGAAGCAGTGTGCCGGAATGGCATTACGGAGGGTGTTGATGTCGGGATATTCCGTTATCGGTGATCGATTCGTTCCTGTCTGGCGCTTTCGACATGATTGTTAGCACTCTGAAAGCATCAATTGATCAATTGCAATTTTAAATAATTAACTCACCTGGGTCGCCTTAGACGAACCAGAACTGGCAGCGCCACTGGCATTCGCCGTGGATGTCAGCGTCTCTTTAGTGCTGCTTTGTTTCGTCTCCGGCCTCAGCCAAAAGAAGAAGGCCGCTGCTGTGGCCGCAAGCGAAGACATGGCCGGACAATTGAAGAATACAACCGGATTGGAAAGGGGTAAGAGGCGCACAACGGAAGTTTCTTCTTCAGAAAAAGGACAAGGAAAAAAAATTAAGAGAAGAAAAAAAAAAAAATTCAAAGGGATCCAGAGAAGGGAGAGAACAAATCCATG
>JUDQ01000498.1:0-21433 GCA_000812075.1 Scedosporium aurantiacum
GGGGGAGAGGGGAGGGTGCAGCTCGGTCTGGTCTTGGATATGAGGATGGGGTGCCATAATATAACCTGGAGGGTGGTCACACCGCGGACGGTCTAGATATCAGACCGATCGACACCCTCCAAAGGTTGATTCCTCTGTATTGTGCAGTGCACTGCATGTAGTTGTAGTTCCGTCCGTATCAGGCCCTGGATTAGGATTAGGGTTAGGACAATCCGGTTGATGTCAACTCCAATATTAATATGCCCCTGGGGACGAGCTTATTTCTGGCTCGAGAATGGCACGTTGAAGCTACCCAAAATGGGAAATATGAACCATCCGGGTTCTTGGTTCTTCTTGGTCCCAGGATCCGACTTCATTCCTAGAACGAATCATAGAGATACCCATGATCTAACAGGGCCTCACAAACGAGAGCCTCGCCTAAAGCAGTGAAATTCATTACATCAACGATGCCGCCATCGAGAGTGGGTTGTTCCCTCGTGTCACGGAAACTCTTCCCTTCGAGGCCAGTCTGGTGATGTTGACTGTAGCTTCTAGCTCTAGCTAGCTTGGTGGATTTGCTCATGGTTTGCTACGCGTAATGAGAGCGCCTAGCGGTTCATATTGTCAATTCCAGGAACTGTGCTTGATTCCGGCGCCGTTTAGGTTCGAAGGCAGCAGTGATAGCTGGGATCTGGGGAAACCATTTCGACGTTTCTGAGTGAGACATTCATCCGGGATCAACGATCTGACTTGGCCGCCGGCAGAAGCAGCGATTGTCTTCCGGGTCGATTTTACTGCGAAAAATCCGGCCTATAGCCAGGACCTGGATGACGAGGAAGGACAGAAAGAGTTAGATGGGACGAGAGAGGATACCGTGGAGCCAAGGTGGGATGGAATTGATTGAGGTTTGGGCTTTGCCAAATATACCTAGAGCTGACAACCCTAGCCAGCATTTTACAGACACACCAATGCAAGGCCTATGGTCCGAGATGGGCTGCTAGCTTGGATATATACTGGGGAATTTTAGAATGGCGCTGGGCATCGTCTCAGACTGCCCAAGGGCGATTGTCACCCCCCGTCCATTGTCCCAGGGACCAGGGTAGAAATGTGGCGTGAGGTCGTGAGGGCGTAAAGGCGTGGGGGGAGCGAAGAATCACCAGGTTTTATGGGCCTCCAGGGTACGATATATGATACGCGAAAGCAAGACAGTCAATGCTGAAGCTGTCGACTCGGGATGACCCATACCCACGTCGAGCCAGGGAAAAACATTACTTCGAGACGAACGCAGTTTCTCCTTCTCCTCTCCAAAGGAATGGCGCTGCGCTGTGTGGACGCTAAAGCAATGGCCCCTGAATGCGTGTGTGAGTGGAATAAGAGTTGGAGAGCAGGTTTATTGATCTTCCTTATGTTCAAAAGATGGCGGCAATCACTGTGCTTCGTAATCGCATTAACTTGCTGGCAGTGGGTAGCTGATCGTCGCGGGTTGCCACTTACAGCTGAAGTATTAGCGACTCCCCTTCCCCACTTGTTTTCCTGGCATGGGAGCAAAACGTCAAGATGTTCGGTGGCCGCTTGCTTCTCATCGGCTTCTTACAGGCCTTGGCTTGTAGATTACATGGCCGCCGCCTGTCAGTCCTGGTCCTATTATAGCGACATGCGCCCTCGCGACGACCACTGGCATTACCACTTGGGTGTCCACGGGCTAAACTGCTACCTCAATTACGGAGAGAGACAGCAGCAGTAGACTATTTGGGGAAGCAGCTCGAGCTTCGCTCGCACCCGGGGTGACGGGTCAGATCCGCCGGCAGCAGTTGCCCGTTTCAAGACATCTGCTAGTCCCTGCAGCTCCTGCGGGTGGTCCTCGCCTTTAGCTGCTTCTTCACCCTCTTCCAGAAGCCTTATATATCGGGGAATATGTCTTTGATGCCCTCCCCCCATCCCTGGAAGGAAGAAAAAAGGGAGGGGGGGCAACGACTGCTAGTCCTGCAGGGGCAGCTGAGAGCGGAGCAGGAGCTGCATTGGGTTTCCCAGGCAGCAGGCGCAGGCGCAGGTATGGGCCCTTGATGTGGCCACTTTACAGCTAGGGCAACGCTGAATGTTACCTCACTTAAGAGACAGGAGCGCCTTCTGGTTCAAGGCCGATGGATGCACTACCACCTTGTATCAGCCCTCGGGCCACGGGACAGCGGCTCAACGGGCTGTGGACCTATACGTATAACTACGCGAAAGCAGGTGTCCTACATTGGACCGGTGGGTTGGGCCATTCCAAACTTCAATAGGACTGTATTCATTGTAGGAGGCCACTCGAATAGCTATACTAGTAAAGAAAAGGCAGACCGCCTCGCCCAAACAGGTTCATAACCTACTTTAGGTAGTTCATGCTAGATATGGAACGATCTACACCTAGAATAAACCATCAATTCCTCTGGATGATGGTACGCAGGAGATCGTAGGGCGTGTGCTTTTCCTTGAAAGAGTGTCTAGGGGTTTTCGATATCAACATTCTCTTGAGTCGCTAGGGGGGGCTCCTCCGAATATAAACGCCTCAAAAGTAAATGGCTTCGTGGCTGCTCTGCCCTGAACGGAGAACCATTGCTAGATAGCTATCTCCAAAGCCTTCACACGAGACGTGAAGTCTCCTTGGCATTGGGGGATCAGAAACAGGATTTAAGTGTATGTCCCATGTCCCATGTCCCATGTTTGTTCTGCGAGGATCATGTTTCCCAATGTTTCCCGGATTGTGAACTTCCCGCGGAGATGTACTGAATCACTAGGTTTCCATGTTCCCTTTCGACGAAGAGCAGCGTGTGTATCATAGGCATAAAGTCGGCGGAGCAACGAAGCAAGTCCGGTGGCATGACAGCTTATGGAGCTCGAAATGCTGGACGATCGGCTCCGGATATCTTGCAGATCAGGGCGAAGCAGTAATATCCAGGAGCCCCATCCAAAGTATTGGTTCAATAATCATACAACCACCGAGAAGGTACAGTTGGGATCAGCCGTGTGTCTATTCCGGGTTGAGGTAGTTTATTTGGCTGCACCTTATGGTTGATTTGATGCGCGGGGGAGCTCGCCGACCGAATCGAACGGTTCCGGTCAGAACGGCCCATTGAAGAAGAAATGCACCACCCGGGCGATCGGTCTGTCTCGCAGGGTGCAGAGTCTAGACCCTTTTCACCTTTTCACTAATACCGAGAGGTTGGTCTGGTCTTGAAAGAGAGAGAGAGAGAGACTCCCTCCCTCTCCCCCCCGCCTGGAATGCAACGGTTCGTGGCGTGCTCGGCAAACGGATCATTTTATTGTGGGCCGGAGGAAACACTCCGTCGAGACCAAAGAAACAGAAGCGAAAAAAAAAACGCGGGGGAGGCCGGCGTGGGTGGGTTTTCCCAAGCACTGAACCGTACGATGACGGTGACGCCAATTTCCAATTTTGCTGGGTGTTCGGTTCCTTTCGTGGGGGGCCTTGGGTCAAGCTCCACCCTGCCGTCTACGGAGATTATTTTCCTCCCGCTAATGCCGGCGAGATAGTGTGCACAATTGGAGTGTAGCATAGTGTAATAGTGTACGAAGTAGGGGGGAAGATGTTCGAGACTCAGATTCGGAGTCTTTTTGTGGATTTCTCGGACCATACTAAAATCGGGTTCTACCGTTGGACAAGGGGGAAAAGAAGGGGGTGGAGGTTAGTTTCTCCAAGCGAATGGGTTGAAAAGGCAAAAAAACGGTATCGTGGAAGGGGAAAGCGCAAAAGTCAAGGAAGGGGGGTGGGTGTATGTCAAAACGATGCGAAGGGGACGATGTGGAGAGGATGGGTGTTTGGGGAGGCACGGTGATGTTATGATGCGTGTATGCGTGTGTGCGTGTTCTACCTGTACAGCTGCAGCGTGAGTGAGTGAGGCGGCGTTGTGTGGAGGTTACATGGATGATGGGAGTGAGGGAGTGAGGGAGTGAGGGAGTGAGAGAATGAGGCGAAGGGGATGGACGCCCTGGGCCCCTGATGGTCGTCGTCCCGGATCCAAGTCTCCCAGTCCCCTGCCCCCTTCTGCGATGATACCTGACGCCGTGATGCTGTTCCATGCTGTTGATGCCGGAGCTTAGTGGCATCAATTAATGGTTACGCAACGCGAGGAGCGGGAAGGGGAAGATGGAGCAAGCAATTGTTGGTGTTGGCAGGGAGAGGGAAACAAGTGAGAGAGCCCGAGGAGTACTTCGTAATAATATCAGTGCTGCCTCCATCCTCCGTATACTTGATCAGCCTCAAGTCTTTTACCCTCAAATTACTGGGCTGAAGGCACTGGAAAGACGTCAATCGTTGATAAGTCGTGGCCAACAGCCTGGCAACCACCCACTCAACAGCAGCACAAATCATCATCATCATCATCATCTCTGCCTATGAAGTAATCGATACCAATGACACAAAGCCCGGGACGATCCTGGGCCTCTCGTTGGCTAAATAGTGCACTCCATATTAGTGCGCATCCTCCAAGCGAGCGTTCTCACCTTCACCTCCCAAGCACAAAGTATGACTGCCCATGTAACCCTATGACATCGCCGCGCATCGCCACGCATATTTCCGCGACCGTTTTACGTATTGTTCTTTTTTTGGTCCTTGCTGCCCCACCTTGGAAGTGAGACCCCTTGGAACGAGAGGACATGACAGGACATGACAGGACATGACAGGACATGACAGGACACAGGACACGATATGCATCAATTTGATATGAATACGCCAGGGCACACAAGGCACCAGGCGGAGGTTGGGCAAAGACCAGACGTGTCCGTTTGGTCATCGTGCCCCTGACTAGACAGGAATGCGGGAATGGGTATCGGGCGAGGAAGTGTTCCCGCAGAATCGGGGGCAGCACGATGACATCGTCGTCGGAGAAACAGGGCGGTTGTTTTTGTACCTGGAAGTATTAATAGCACAATCCAATTTGATGGACGTAAACTTATTCATTACGACTGTGGGTTTGGTGACGGCACAATAACGCAGAATGGGAGCGGAGAGAGAAGAAACCAAAGACGGTGAGTGGGAAAAGGAAAAAGGAAAAGGAAGGGGCTGGATGACGGGACATCATTAACGGTTTTATCCAGGATGGTCACCAAAACGGTTGACGACGCACCTCCTGCTCCATACTCTCCCGAGAGAAGGAATATTGGGGTTTCTAGAAGTCTTGGCTCAGGACATGCTTGAAGGACACAGAACACATTTTCTCGTTGTACATGACATGTCAGTGCCGAATCTACGAACTAGTGGCAGGGCTATCAAACCAGGTCAACCAAGCTACATTGACGTATTCATGTTGGCTGGTGAAAAAATAAAATAAATCAAAATCAAAAGGAGAGACGGAAACATTGAGGACAGAGAGATAAAGTCGTTGGCTCTCAAGTCCATCCACAATCATACGCACGTAAACGAAACGGGCTTAGGACTCTGGCCAACCCGGCCAACTCGGCCAGGTCCTGGTTGAGGAGACCAGGACTCGAAGCAGCAAAATGCCAACAGAACATTGAATGCCTTGGTAGCCTCGACATCCGTAACCTCACACACTTCTCGCTTTCTCCGACGCTTCCCTGCCCATCCAATGCCCATGCCATGCCATGCTCATGCAGCCACGAACATGCACTGCATCAACCTCCCAACGCCCTCCATTGACTATTCACTACTACGAAGTACTACACGACTCAGTATGCACGCCCAACCCCGGACTCACTAATAATAGTGGTTCCCACTATCTTCGAACCATCCACCACCGGACGACACCAAAATCTGACCAGCCATATGCCGCCCAGCTATCTTACAGCCAGCCAGGCTGACGACAGCTTCGGCCCTTCGCGGCCTGCCCTTGTCAAGCTGAGGAACCGGCCAAGGTAGCCGTGCGTGCTGTACAAAAAAAGTATAATACCGAGGTATAACGCTGCCGTGCTACCCTCCCATGTTCAAATTTGATCCCAGTTTCCTATTCTCACCACAGTAACAAAAACCGGCCCCCGAGAGAAACAGATTGACAAGGGAAAAGAGGAGCTGTCAACATTAATACTGCCTCCCCTCCCTCTTTCCCTCATGTTTGCCCTGTTTTTGGAGATGCGGATGTGACCGTGCGCTCCTCCGCCTTTGCAGGCCCCCCCCTTTTGCAGCCTTCACCGAAAGGAGCGGGCCGCAGGTTTCACTGCCGCGTCTCCCCTTTCCAAATCTATGCGCGTACATGAGAAAACCACCGAGGCGCTTTTCTTATTCATGCTTCATACAGAGTAATAATATGCGAGAATCTTTGCTTTGGGTTGGAAAGAAAGAAATACGAAGTAAAGCGGCATCGCCGTCGGCGGGATATTGTTCCCATCCCATGCGCTCTCTTTTGCCCTTTTCCGGGGCCTATAGTAAGAATATTGATGAATCCCGATCTGTTATAAAATGAAGTGCTCTGTAGACTCAATTACAAATGTGACCAGCCAGCGCGCCCAGCATTAATTGATCTTCACTGCATGTCCTGTCCCAGCACACAGCACACAACCCGCAGGCCAGCCTGCCGTTAAGCGATGCCAACCCAAAGAGCGAGCGGGCGTTCTCACCAACGTTGAAACATACTTGTACAATTACCCAGGTGTGGCATTGATCTTACCTTTTTTTTTTGCCCACCCATCATCACCATTGATGGATTCCCCAAAGGCCATCATTCACAGCGACAACTCACCTGGGAACCGCCCCAATGATTCGCGTCTTTCCTCCGTCATGTCCTTCGTACGTACAAGTACTGCATATGCACCCAGCTTACATTAAAAACCCCCCTTCCTCCCCATTCCCTTCTCTTTCCCCTAACTCCCCGCCGTTACGAGAGTAACCAGAACCTCCTACCGTCGAGGATCAAGAACCTGCAGCTTTACGGCGTCCACCATCACTTCTCTCTTCGTATCTGCAATAAGGTCATCTCAGGAGGGTTACAGAAAAGGGGTGAGGAACGTGTTCCGAACGTCATCATCTCCCATCCTTCGTCTCCTCCCCTCCGTCGTGTCCCTGCATGAAAGTAAACCAATTTTCGTTCTTTTTGGGGGGGCTTTTATTGCTTTTTCTTAGTTCGCTGCGGCCTTGCAGGATGGAAGAAAAGTTGTGGTCATGTGCCCATGGTGATTAGGAGAGATCTACAGGTGTAATGAAGTAGAAATCACGCCGGGCGACTTTTGGCCCGTTCGGGGGAAATATTGTATGTAATAGGATGGATGGGAGGAAGGGAAAAAGGATTCGAATGGCACGAGACGAAAAAAAGGGCTGATCGTGAGGTGACCTGAAGGATCAATGTCTGAGCTGGCGCTGGTGGGATGGTCTGGCGTTGACTTGATGCTGCTGCTGTTCCAAGGGTTATTAAAATCCACCATAAATCCTATAATGGAAGCATAATCGGAGGGAAAGTTGTTTCCTCGTCGACCGAAAGCCGGAAAGTTGAAGAAACTCTGCGTCCCGGATCCTGTAGCGCTATAGCGAAAACAGATAAGCGAAAAGCAAAGAAGGAAAAAAGAAGCAGAAAAAGAAGGAGAAAAAAAAAGGGCGGAAGAGAAAAAAAAAAAAAAAAGGGCCCCGACGTCCGGTCGGTGAGTCGCGGTATTAGCTCAAAAAGGATCCGAGTCACTAAACCTCATCTGAACAAAATTCAATAAACTCGAAAAGGCCAAACAAACCGAACCATAAACGGGCCCCTTTGCTGAACTATTCCAACCGATAGCACAGGCAACCCGAGAGAGGCATAGTAAAACAACTATTATGGGACGAGACGGGAACGGATTGTGAACTAGCCTGCAATGATGGCGTGGTTCGGGTACCGCCGAGAAATAGATGATACCCTCATAAAAAAATAAAAATAAAAAAACGCGCCGCGCGAAGGAAGAGAGAGAGCGACAAACCACAGCTACTAATCTACGAAGATACCTATGATATGATCGCAAAACAAAAAGAGGAACGCCTAGACAAATGGCCCTTCTGGGCAACGAAAAACAACAAAAAAAAAAAAAAAAAAAGAAAAAAGAGCTATATTACGTTCCCCCTCCGTGAAATTCTCAGAAGAAATCTCCGAAAACCGCCGCGGGAGTGGACCATCGCTGCGGTTCCTCCCGCGAAGGACCTTTAGTTATCACGAAATGAGAAATTGGAAAGCGAAGGCCCTTTTTTTTATATTCATCGGAAAGCGGCACTTTGGTTGATATGGGACACCGCCGTAATCTTGAGGGGGAGTGAAAGCTCTCGTCAATTCAAGCAAAACTACTTTGTGGTCATGTTCAGCTGTCAATATCCCGCAATTTTCCTATATCCCGATCCAGGGACGAGAAAATGCCTCCGACTAATGCACTAATTCTCACGATGGCCTCCCCAAGCAACCGAACGCGGATTTCCCATCCAGGTCCTCGAATACACTATAACGGTTAACGTCAGACCAGTCCCTCTCAGTGTACACCACTTCGCACACTATCCACTATACTTCATACACCATCACCGTCACCATCACCTCTTCGAAGCAAATGCACAAGAGTGGAGTCAATGACCTCATCCCACAGAAACGAAACCACGGCTCTTCCCTCGACGATTCCAAGTGTCCCACTGCTAATTACATAAGCCCGGGAATGTTGAATCCCACGATGTAGTGTAATAATATTCCACAAAGAGCAGACCAAAAATCTCGAACTTGTTCAGAAGATTGATTCTCTTCTGGTCTCCCAAATTCCCCCTTTGAGCCTAGCTCGGGGATAGAATAATATATTCCCAACCTCTCTTCGAAACCAGAAGATACACCGGCTCCAAACAACCACCCTAGATGGCGACATTGAACAAGGTGCACGCCTTTGCAAGAAATGCTACCTCCAAACAAGGATATAAAGAGAAAGGGGGGAGTAATGCAGCAATGCATCGAAAATTAAATCATATCTCACATCTTCTGTCCGTCGATAAACGCGGAGCCGAAGGTACGTTCCGTCCAAGGACGCACCAGCAACGAAAGCCGTTTCGATATTGTAGGGCGGGAAGCACGTGTCTCTACAAGAGGATACGGAGAGTAGTGGTAGTGGTAGCGGTTGCAGTTGCGATTGATGCCATCCCGCATCATTGATCTATCCCGTAGCAATACAATAGATCCATACTGAGGTACATGTAGTCCATTCACGATGCCCAGACGCCCACGGACAGGCTTCCATTGGATGCAAGTTGTCGAAATCACTCTCGGGACTCAAAAGGTTCCAATCGGTAAAGCCGTGAACAATATGATTCAAAGAGTATCTAACTATTTCTATCATTGTAACTCATGTCTTCGTCGCATTCTGTATCCGCGTCGAATCCTCCCAAGGGGAAGAGGGAAGAACTAAGAAAAGGGGGGAAAAAGAAAAAAACCAAAGACAAACACATCTGGCGCAGATAAGACAGAGCAGTGTCAAGAATAAAGAAGAGAAATTTGTATATTCCTTTCCGTGTTCATTTCCCATACATATTCCCCAAAAAATGTATATACTCCTAGTATTTTTCCCAAGATACGTAAAAACGCCACGCTTGTTACAACACAATGTGGTATCCCGCTTTGCCCGTTGACCCAAGGCGAAAAAAAATGAAAAAAGATGAAAAAAGAAAAAGAAAAATCGCTCCTTCACATGCGTATATGTAGTGATACCGTTTCCTGTAAACGAAAGAAAAACATGAACAACCCATATGCGTGTTTCAAGGCACAGCCCGCCTCGGGACCCCCACCTGTCAAGGGAGCAAGACACATTCCTCGTATTCTGGAATGAAGGAAAAAGAGAAGGAAAAAAAAGGAACCCGAGGATCATAATCCTTGAAAGAGGGTCTCATTCAAGGCGGATTAAAAAAAGAAAGAGAAAGAAAAGAGAAAGAAAAAAAAAAAAAAAGAGTCAACCCAAACCAGGGCTTCCACTAGAGAAATCCACCATCGACGGAAAAGCCCGAACCCAACGATCCGTGGCAGGGCACCCTGGAAGGGTTATCCATACGCGCACATCTTGCAAAAAAAGCAAAAGGGCGGAGGGAGAAGCAAAAAGAAAAATTCCGCTTGCACATCGTCGATTCCCGCGCCAAGGGACAAGGAATTAAATAAAAAGGGCCCGCTCGGTGGTCGAGGTCCAAATTTAGCAGTGGGCCCGCGGTGGCTTGGCCAGCCGTGCTCGTCCATCGCCCAGCCCGCTGAAAAAAAGGAACGTAAGAAAAATTGATTTGATTTGCTTGGCCCATCCAGCTGCTCCCTGACCTGGACTTTTTTTTCTTCACCCCTTGTTGGCGCGAGGAATGTTCGGCGGAGTAGCGTGCATGCCACGTCAAAAGTTTTGGCGAATGCGGAGCTCGTGTGCGCGAGGGCCAAGGGAAGTTTTTTTCCTTCTTGCTTCTTCCAAAAATTCCAGAACTGGATTTGGTCGATGTCCGATTGGTGAAAATCCGGTGTAACCCCTTGCACCCCGGCAAGCCCGGTCTTGGTCGAAGAGGGGCACGACACTAACAGAGGGGAGGAATGTGAAAAGACTGAGTTCTATGCAGAAAGAAACACAATGAAGAAGTGAAGGCCGGGGAGGAAAATGAAGTTATGCTTGTGTGTTCCAGCGTGTTCAATTAAACACGGGCGCACTCTCTAACAAGGACGAGAGTCAATCGTCTTCTCTTGTGCTCTGTGACAGAGACAGGAAGGTTTCGTTTGAGAGTAAGACATCCGAGTCGTGTCGTGTCGTTCCAGTTCTATCCCGATTTCCCATGCAAGGAGTAAAAAAGAAAAGCAAGCAATTTGGTGAAGAAAACGCCAAACGCCCTTTTTTGCCCTCCATTATTGTCAGGATTGGGAAAGGGTCGTGCTCTGTCTGTAATGTCTCTCCGTTGGGGGGAGAGCACCGAGACACGCACTAAAAAGGAAGGTGAACCCTTCAAAACTCCGCAAGACCGCGGAGTCACACAAATGAGGGTTCGCCTATAGGCAACAACTTAAGCGAGATACGAAACATATGTGTGTATCTGGCCATGTTGAGGCAGAGGGGGAGAGAGAGAGAGAGAGATTTTGGAGGGAGAAAATAATGAAGTCGACCTGGTTTGATCGAAGACGTAGGAGAATAAGAGTTTCGTCATGTGTCGTATTGTTGGTGTTGTTGAAAGATCGGTTCGTTTGTTCATGTGTAGCCGACGAGTTTGGCGCATCGATCGCAGTAGTAGATACCCTCACCGATGCGGACCATGCCGTACGAGGAGGCATCGTCGGTCGAGGTAGCCTCCTGCATCTTGGCGCACCGCATGCAGCGGAGAACCTTGACGGAGGCTACGGGTTGGCGAATGGGGTCCATGGTGTAGCCGGACTCGGAAGAGGAAGACGAGGAATCAGAAGACGCACTGCCGTGCCTTTTGGGTCGGGAGCTCGATGGCATATTCTGTCGGACAGGAATCTGGGAGGGTTGGTTGCCGTTGGCAGGGAGGAGGAACTCTTTCTTGAGAGTGGGTATTTGCGTAGAGTTACAGTGGTGAAGAGAGGAGTCTTGGAGATGCTCAGTGCGTCGTAACGTTCTTAAAGTGTTGTCGAAGAAGACTTGGGAGGTCGTCGTCGGAAGGTATGGATTGGGACGGGAATGGCTGCTTATAAGAACAGGCACCGAAGCAAGTACTTTCGTAGTTTGGTGAATTAAGGTTGAGATCGGCAAGTGTGGTATAGCAGGACGGGCGTCGTGTTGTATAAGGCGTGCACGTATGTACGTGTTTGTCTTGGGCAAAGCGGAATATGTTTCAAGAAATAGGCCGGAGTGAAAAGGGCGTTGAAGAAAAAAAAGTAGCGAAGCTTGAGGGCCAAGGAGGAAGAAAAAAAAAGGAAGGCGTCGAGGTGGTTATATCTTTATGTCTCGTCTGCCTGGTCTCAAGGTGGAACACACGTTATTATACATGTACGAAGTATATTTGTAGTTCATGTATGAGGATCGTGGTACGTTCAATGTTGTACCTTTCGTACTTGGAGCATACCAAGCCTTGGCCTGGGCCTCGCACGACAAGGGAAAAAAGGGAAAAGGGTAGGAGAGTGGATAGCTGCACCTGTTCTCGTCAGATCGAAGGGGGAGGGGTGGGTCTTTCTTGGAGAGCAGGGGAGGGGTGGGTAAGTGGGAGTGGGAGTGGGAATGAGTATCCAGGGTGGTGTGTGCATTGGAGAAAGCTCTGGGTATTGATCGCTGCCCAGAACGCAAAAAGGGCGTGTGCACAAAACACTGATCAATTGATACCGTTTTCGAGATGACCGTTAGTGATTCTCCGTTTTCAGGAGCGAGGGTCCACCGTCACGGCGTAGAGCGGACAGAATCGACTCAGTGGTATGACCGAACCTGCAATCGGATCGGGGATCGGGGGAAACTATCAAAGTTCCAGTCTTGAGTTTCCCAGTCCAGTCTGCCCCTTCCCTTACTCTTCCACTTAAGTGTACACTAGTGGAGCTCCTCTGTGTAGTCTGGTGTAGTTCCTCTCACTCGAAAGGGGACGAACCACTTAATCCTGATGGTGGAGGGGATTAGAAAGGGACCAGGCGTGGACCAACGCTCAAATGCCGTCGTAATATCTGGGGGACCCAGGACAGAAATGGCAAAGGCCCGGCCAGGTCCGTCAGTGGATACTGGAAACTTCTATGATCAATGGTACCAACTGAGTTCAAAGTTGAGCTTTTTTTGCAAAGAGGCCTCGACCGGAGTTGAACCCTCGATAGGTATGAATTCCCCCACGAACCGGGCGCTAAGGTTGGCACAAGAAACGATCTTGGGGGGGGGATTCAGCAAGGCCTGGCCTGGTCCATTGCTTTACGTGGATATTTCCAATCAACACCATTGAAAACACTACGAAGCGAAGGTGCCAGTGTATGAACCAGAACCAGAAGGGTCACTGAATGGGACACTAAATAAAGTTCATCGCGGCGCAAGACCGGGCACCCACTAGCGCCCTTCATTGTAGGGGATCAGTGGATTGATTCAGCTCGCTTGGGAACCCCTACAATTGTGCCAGGTGCAATTGTGTGTCTGATTGATACTTAGTCAGACATGGATCGATTCATTGATTGATCAAACGATCGATTTGCCGAGGGTTCCTCTGTAGGACCCTGTTATTTTAAGTTTGGCGTGCTGGCTCTTCTGCTTTTGCTTTTTCTCGATATTGAACATTATTTTGGACCGAATTTCCGTTTGTAGTTTGCACATGTTCTCGTCTCAATGTTTGAATGGGGGTGGTGTGCGTTTGCTGCGCCCCGACACTTTCAGCCAGCAGCGGACTTGGACTTGGTGACATGGTGACTTGGTGCAATTCGTAATTTATCATCGATATTGCCTGGTCTGGTCCATCCTTTCTCTCGGTGAGTTTACGGTGAGAAGGAAGGTGAGACATTGGCACACAAGCTGAAGCGAACTTTGGAGGCGAACCGATCACTATCACACACTACGCGAGCACGCACCGCCCACATGCGCATTTGCGTGCGTTTGCATGCGCGCGTTTTCCAACGTCCCGCCCTGTTGCCGTCGTCCTGTCTTGGGTCGCTTTTGTGCTGTCGGTGTCTCTGTGTGTACTTCGTCGTCTTCCTACTCACGCTGTACGAAGTAAGCCTTCGTTTTTGTGTTCTTGTCCCATCTCTTGGCACCGATACCGACGGGCGCAGCAAGGTGAACATGGCACGTTCGATCCAAACTCGTAAGCCCCGTCCAAAAATGCTCCTACTTCAAACAAGAAGAGAGGGGGTGAGGGAATCCACAATTTTCCAATAGTGTCTGCCTAAGAAAACGGCCCCAAAAGCAAAAGATATCAAACGAATGTCACGGCCTATGTGGACGCGCGTAAATTTTTTTTTTCCCGCAAAAGAAACAAGCATCAAATATAAGAGTCACCGGACCATGAGACCTTGCATTGCCCGCATGGCACATCTTTTTGGCTTTCTTTTTCGATGCGCCTCTTTCTGGGAAAGATTGATGTGGTAAGACAAACCCGTGGCTTCCGGAACACGGAAACAGCGGCCCTTGAGGAAAGGCTTAAGTAAGCTACGAACCTAGGAACGGGTGGGAAAGAACGACGCCTCATGGTGTTTTGGGTGGTCAGTGGCCCTGCCTTTCTCTTTTTTTTACCCCGGATTTGGAAAGGGGGGGAGTGGTTGTACAAAGTACGAAGTAATTGTAATGGTGGTGTTATTGACTTTATTCGTGCTTTTGGGGGGGTTCTTGAAATGGAAAGCGAGATACGGAATCCTATCAATAATACCATGTTCGTTCTCGAAGGATTGATCACCAACGAACACGACGTTTTCCCCCTCCCCATGGTCCGTGGTGAGATGCTTTTGCTGCGGTCCAGTCGGGCTGACCGCAGTTTATCAAGGCGGCTTGTGGCTATGGTAACGGAGCGATGGCTTACAAGTACCGAGTACGACAACGCATCAGAGCCGGGCTTAGACCATCTTCCATTGACAGCAGCAGCAGCGGTATGTTTGTCGTGTCCGAATGCGACGATGGGAAGTCCGATTCAATAGGCTCGTGATTTGTGATTCTAGAAGTTCGCCTTCTTCGCTACAAGCGGGGTCCGTTCTCCCGACCATTCCGCTCCATGGGCCAAGGGGGAAAAACGTGGTGTGTCCGCGGAGGAGGGAGGTGTGAGTGCGTTTCTGTCGCTATGTGCAACAAGGAGGATCCCAGGGCTACGGAATCGGGATTTCCAAACGGACCACTCTTCGCTTGATCCCCCTTTTTTTGCGGTAAAATACTTCGTACTTGTCAACTACATGCGAATGAAAGGACTGTCGAGGGATTGCTTATCGACTGACTTTGCTTGATGAGCTCGTTTTACCCTTTTGCCTTAGCGTCGCCTTGTGATTTCATTTTCCATGTTTTTTTTCTTTTCTGTTGATAGCCTTCCTCGTCCAACTCCCCCGCATTTTGTAAATTCAGGGGTCCTCTTCCAGTGGGGGGTAAATATGCAAGGAAAGAAAAAGGAAACATCATTTGAAGGTTTTTATTTTTCTCATTTAATATTTCATTCTCCCCTTCTCGTGCGACGTGGGCGAAATTACAAAATAGAATTTTGGGCCCTGGGGGTGGTGCTGCGCTATCTGTACGCTACCATCAATCAATCTTGATATCTCTTCTCCCCCTGGATAACCCTAATACAAACCAAGCCCATTTTCTTGAATCGAGGTTTTTGGCAAGTTTCAAGTTTGATTGTGTCGAGGCTACCGAACCACGGGGTCCCATGTCGAACCGACTTCGACCTCAGGGCTCAAAATAAAGTCGAGAGAGAAGAAAAAAAAAAAAAAAAGAACGAAAACGCAACGGGATCCAAAGATGCCAAACCGAAATCCGATTCCCGAAGCACGACCAGCCAACGCCCCCGCGATTCCGGCAAACCGGACTTTGCAAGTTTTTGTTTGGAGCCTCACCGAACCTGAAGACTGACTCACAGCAGGGAGAAGAAAGAGAAAAAAAATTTCGTGCAGGTATCAAGACCCAATATTCATTTTACAAATGCCCAACGAACCAACAGGGTCGGGGAATCTTTACGTCCACGATCCAAGTAGCGCGGGAAAAAAAAGAGAGAGAAAAAGAGCGGTCGAGCCTCACTGCGCATTTGATTGATGTGTGCGTTCCGTCCCCTTGGATCGTAGCGCCTGGCTACACTACACGGCCCCCCCCCTCCTTTTTGAGAATTTGGAAATTTTCATCTTGACCCTGGCAGATGGGACTCGTCCCATCCTAGCAGAGCACCCCTTGCCTCAGATCCCCCATCTGTGTGTTAAAGTTGGATCTTGGTCTTTACTATCCTCGTTGTTGGAACCAGGCTCTAAATCCATATCCCTGTGCTCTTGCAAAGACAGCCATGCCTAAGACGGCAACTCGTAGCTCTTCTCCTACAAGTTTCAAGGAAAAACTAGATGAATAGGGATCCTACTTCATCAAGAGAGAAGAAAATGAATGAGCCCGCCATGATAGAGCCCATTTCCAGTGTGGATACTGAAGCGAGCGTAGAGCCGCGTAAGGGTGCATCGATCTTTTCTCGAACTTACTCTAGACAGAACGAGCAAATGCACGTTTTTGCGACATGACACACCGTTTCTTTTGCATTTTGAGCCCCAATCCCCCTGTTATCTCGCAGATCAACGTGGCTAATATCAAACAATCGGTTCCTACTTCCCACATGGAAAAAAGAAAAAAAATTTACACCTACGCCCCCGTTCCGTTGGCCCAATCGATCCGGCTGACCTCTCTCTGGATTGAAGACAGAAAAGCTCTCCCTGCGTGCCTGAGAAACAGAGGTTCCATTGGTGGTTTGGAAAAGAAAAAAAAGAAAAGATGCTCCTCCGCACCGCGTCAAATCACATCGCACAAGAGGCCTTCTCGACAATGTCTGGCCCGCCCCGTCCGCCCGGCCGCCCCTATCCCATATCCGGCCTGAGGAAGATCAGGTGGACATGTTTTGTAGTGTACAGGCTCGGTCAGCACGGGAAAAAAAAAAGAGAACAACTGAGGCAACCGAATACAAAAATGCACCTATCAGCCTAACAGGGGGTGTCACTTTCCAAATATTGACCGAGCCGTTCGCCGTGCCGGGTTGCATTTTTTTTTTCCTCCCCTACTGAGTACTTCGTAGGGGCCTAACATGTGCGGCGCCTGTCTGTTGCCCATTTGGGCCGTTCGTGACAGTTTCGTGGTAGAAGAGGCTGAGTGCTCGTTCGTGTGTGACAGGGACCCCCGAGAAGAGGTTATCTCCGCATACGATGGGGAGAAAACACCGATTTCAGCTTGCTTATAGCGACGGGAATTACTAAAACGGACCAAGTCCATTCGATTTAAGGACCGCACATTGGTCAGTCGGGCTTACGTTTTTGTGAAGGGCGGGAAATGTGGGGCAGCGTGGGACTTTGGAGGGGGGCAGTACGCAGTATTTTGATGCTATTTTGCGAACGAAGTCTTTGTAAGGATAAGCCCGTAACATTATCAAATTATCAATGGATCAAATGGATTGATTGATTTGATGTTGCACCCCAGAGTTTCGGGGGCGCCGGTGAGCACTTGATGGCTCAGTTCTTGTGCTCTACGGAGTAACTCCTAGTAACATTAAAGCTTGCAAAGTACGAAGTAACCATCAATAATACTTGATACCTCAATAGGATTCGGGACCGAGAATCTTGATCCATCTTCTCTCAGTGCCCGACTTAGGAGGGCAGGCCCTGGTGCTCCATCAATTCCGTTCGATCCAAGGTTTCAAACTGTCGATTAGTGGGCGGCCCCTATTCCCAAGGATTGATGACCAGAAATAGCTACACTGGCGACTACTTTCGTACAGAAGACGGATCTAGGACGGAGTCGTGAGCATCCAAGCTCCGTTCCGTTAAAGAGCACCAAGCGAAAGAAAAAAAAAAACGCATTCCATCCATCCCTCAATGCCGTGCTCTCTTCCGTTTCCAACCCGATCCCCCTCAGTACCGTCACCCCATCCAGACAGATGGCATTCCCTATATATCCGACATTTCCCAGATCCCAGCGCGAATCCTCGATCCCGGCGCCCTGGTTAAGGCCAGCCAATTTTGGGGGTGGGACTGGGCTCGTGCCGCGTGTTTGAATACGTGTGAGTGGGTGTGCCCATTGGATGCACTTACTATGAAGTACGAAGTACTTTGTTATAGTTGACACCAGAGTGTCCTTCGGACTTTGCAATAATATTATCGCGAACCAGGGTGAGTGAGTCACTGGCTTCCCCATTCCATCCGAATTCAATCGGGGAATCGGCAGGATCAGAATGGGCTCGGGAACCGACGACGATACTGCGAAGTAGCTGGTCATCTGACATCGGAAAAAGGCGTGCCCTGGAGTCTGAACCAACCATCATTTGATCCTACGGGCATTCGTTTCATGACACGTCAATTGAAGACGTATTCAATTTCATGTTCACACCGAGGACAGGAACACCGCTCCGATTCCATGGATTGCCCCGTTTACTACATATTTCTTCGTAAAGTAATCTACTTCTTACAGAAAGGGGGGTATGAAAACGGGAGTCCATAATAATTAATGACTCTTAATCTGCGCTCCTCGGCTTGGCACATCTGCGCAATCCAAAACATGAAACGCTCCGCCTTGCCACCTCATCGAAAAAGAGTCCAAATCTGTTCCCCAATTGAACGCATCGGCGATCAGGCATCACCCAGCCTTGGTCGGCCCTGGCTATCATCAACAGGGCTACCCCGGACACAGCAAATTTTTTTCGGGCCAATTATTTTTCTTGGCTCTGTTCTTGGACCTCGACGAGGAAGCCCGTGCTGCGGTCTGTTGGATGCCCAAGGACCGAGATGCATTTTTTTTTCTTTTTCTTTCTTTCCAGAAGGCAAAAGAACAAATCGGAACTTGGGTTTTAATTTGGTTATTACTCGACAGCTTTTGGTGTCCCTTTTTGGCAGGGCTGTGTGGTTTTGGTTGAGATGTACTTCGTACTTCGAATTGATTCGTCGTTGAGATCTTGCGCCTTGATGTTTGCTTCGCTTTCACTTTCACTTTCACGTGCACGTGCAATTACTTCGTACTTGGTAATTACCAGACTGGGATTAGAGAAGATTAGAGTTGACGGGCCTTGCATTGATCGTTACTAGGATTATATAAAAAGAAATCAAAAGAGAAGAGAAGAAGAGAAAAGAAAATGCGAGAATGCCATTTCTGTCGAGGAGATGACCAAAAACGGCGCCGTTTATTTTTTTTGCCCGGCTGCATCAACTACGAAGAAGAATGGGGGTGGTACCAGCTACCAGTCCAATTGATTGCTGTCGTCGTCGAGATGAGACGCGATGCCGATGCGAAGACGAACAAAAAGAAAATATCGCGCTCTCTTCTCACGAGGCGTCGGTATATCATCAGGCGCGGAATTGGACCCAAAAAAAAGAAGGCAGTAGCCAGTAGCCAGTAGCCAGCAGGGTGTCTGTCTAGTCCTCACCCAATATCACCCGCGATATTCTCACCAAAAAGAAGGGGTCAAAAAAGTTTCAGTCCACGTCGTCCTGTACGACTTCGTGTACGCATCCGTGAGAGTGAGAAAAAAAAAGCCCTTGCATGCGAATATCTTTGCCGTAGGCAATTTCTTCCTATCAACTGATTGATGATATGCTTTTCCGCGTGTTGCTTTCCCCCTTCTTCTCCACGCACGATTTTCCCCGGATCCGGCCGTTCCTTTTTTTTTTTTTTGGTTTGTCTGAAAAGCCCACTTCGATGTTCTCATGCTCTCAATACGAAGGAGGTGTTGAGTTATTCCATCAGTGCGTTTGATATTACACTAAGCACGACGTAGTCTATGGAGGGATCGACAACCCCATATGCAAGCCTCAGTTACCAGTGACGGCACAGGGCATCAATTGATCCCAGATCTCCATTCCCAGGGTCTTACTCCATCGTCTTTGTAGGGCGGACTCGGCCGTCTGGCGCCGAGAAACCCGTACGACAGCTTCAGATGGCACCACCCGTCGCCCCGTCTCCCTCCAAAACCCTCCCCAAAACAACTGCAAAGAACTGCGCTAGTTCCGGTATGTGCCTGTTCTGTTACTTCGTAGTTCTGTGCTGCTTCTTTCTTTCCCTTCCCCGCCCGGCTCTGGAGGAAACGGCCCAACCTTGCATGAATATGGAGATTGGGGCCTAGCTTCTTTTGTGATTTCCCTGAGATGCAACATAAAGATCATGAAGTTCGCAACCACCAAATTTTAAAGTTCGCAGAGAGCGAACGAGGGGACACCGTCTATTACATTGCACACCCAAAAAAGTCCTCTCTTTTCCTGATACCTGGACGCCCCCCTTATCGAAAGAAAGCTCTGCCGCATCTCTAACTAATAACTCGTTACTGCTACTATGCAGCGCGAGCGAGTCCTTGCCTTGCACAGACACCCTTCCCATTCTTTTTTCGGCATCCGTCTCTTTTTTTGTCCCTTGACTACTTTCGTTCCTTTCGTCACCAATTCGGCAGTCACGCAGATCCCTCCATGGCGTGGGAGCTAGACCCCTCGAGTGCAAAGCCACCACCGGGGAACCGCCGAAGAGACAACTTCGTCAACTTCAATTTTCTAAGGGACCCTCCAGGGGGCGTGTCGTTTTCGCCGGTTGAACGAAGTGGGAACATCAAATAGCATCACAGACGCTATTTCGTTTTTCATTTCCCATGACAGCTGAGGCTCTGGGCTGACTTTTTCAATGCCTTGTGAGATCATGAACGCGCCAAAAGGCTCAGGCTATCGCGGAGGAAGGCGACCGGAGCCTCTTTATCCCGGTTGACCAACGAGCAGGTTGGACAACGTTTTGCGGAAATGGGGAAATATTGAAACTATCAAGTTACGTGATTTAGGCTCGAGACGGGAACTAACCAGTTTTGCCTTTTCCCTTTCGCTTCGTTTTTCGCTGATCCTCCCCTGACAGAAGGAAACCTTTTTTTTTCTCCTTTCTCCCTCTTCTTTTCGCTCAAGGAACCCTTCCCAGCCTAGGGTTATCGACGAAGAGAAGGAGGTGTGAAAGCCTTATTTTCTACTTTCATGTCGATCTCTCTCTCCTTCCGGCTCGTCGACAGCCCTGCCGAAGTTGCCGTAGGGCATCTGTGGCGCTGGGAGAGACGGGAACCGGCGGTTCTATTTGTTTCCCCCCGGTTCTTTAGACTCTTATTCTGACGGCGCCTCAAGTCAGGATAATCAGGGAAAAGATTGGGATAAGGTTTCTTGGGTGGCTTGGTAGGGCTGTGGATGTTGTGATGGCGACACCCGACGACCGGCTCTACGTGAGGGTTCTCGAGAACTCTTTTAACAAACCTAGCAGGACCATGGTCCTGATGGTTTTTTTGGTTTGGTGGGATTACGAACTTGTTTCTTGCTTCCTACACCTGGGCCTTTTGGTCCCAAGGTTGTGCTTAAACCTATCTATCAACCGTTTCCACCAGCCCGCTTCTGGTCTCGTAAATGAGATAGATGGTCATGGGAAGGAAGGGAGTGAAATGCAACACGGTATTTCTACTCTCCCGTTGCAGGAAAGGCATGTAACCCACAAGGCTCTACATCCACGCCTTATATCATACATATAAAACATGTCAGCCAGACATCAAAAGAAGGCTTCTTGGCCCTTTCTCCTGTATCTCGACCCCCCTAACAAGCCGAGGAATCCGACCCTCCACACATCTCGAAATGAAACCATGACAACATGCCAGAGTGATTTCCTCCTTTGCCAAGCTTGCTAAGCAAACTGCCAAGCAAACGAAAATAAAGACACTGATTTACAATTCCCCCCAGGGGACCTTTGTTTTGGACAAAGACTTACTTATTAGCCCGCGGCTATCATCAAAAGCCCTTCACAGTGCCGCCGAAGCGCTCGCAAATATGACCCGAAACGGCGTAGAGAAAAAACATGCCAAGATGGGAACAGGGTCATCGCTAGATCGTAGGGCTAAGGGTTATAGATTATTCCTGACCGAGTCTATTGTGTCTGCTGGGAT
>JUDQ01000499.1:0-21419 GCA_000812075.1 Scedosporium aurantiacum
GCCCCCGGGCCGTAATACGGGCACTAGGCAACGGGTATGCGACTCTAGGATCCTTAGGATGATATATACGAGGGAACAGGCTGAGTTTCACACAACTGCACCACGAAGGGAAAACAAAAAAAAAAAAAAAAAAAAAGATGAATGCATCAGTAACAGGATCGAGCAGAGGACATCTTTAGCCGTGTAGGGACAAACGCGGTCGGGCAGTGGATATATCACCAGGGATCAAACACTAGGTAGTACCACCGGTTTCTGCGCCGTTATTGTTTCGACCTGACGCGCGGAGCTATCCTCTACGCACAAGAGGGAAGCGGGCTGTCTCCCAATGGCCGATTGTACGATTTCTAGAATCTTGTCCTATGACCCCCTTTCACAGGGCACAGGGCCCCGCATAGAACTTTGAGAACAGAACGGCCAGTCTCTTCCTCTTCCCTTTCCCCCTTCACCCACCATTCCCATTTAGCCGGAAATCCCAGAAGGAGGGGCGTGCCTGGAGAAAATGGGGAAGAAGAGCCCTGCTGTGAGGGTGGTGAGGTGTCGTCCGGAGTGGAGGGGGAGGGTGTGTCTTTAATCTCGGTTTCTGGGGGAATGTGGTCCGTGAAGAACACTTTTTGCCTCTGTAGAGTTGGGAGGGAAGCGGTAGGGAAAGGCGTATGCCTAGTTGCGAGGATGCCCGGCGCCTTGGGACCTAGTGTTCGGCATCAGGATGAGATGGTCAATGACCACAGATGCCAATGGCATTCTAGGAACGGGAGTGTAGGCGGCGGAATATAGTCTATGGTCCTGAAGGCGGAAAGGACATGTAACGACGGCTCGATGTCTTTCGATATTTTACGCAGCGCTGGTCATGAGGCTGCTGTGTCTGCATCCATCGACTCACCCTCACGCACGATATACGGAAGGTGAATTATAGTGATCGGGACAAAGCTTATAATCGTATCTATTTCTGGGAGCGGCCGTGGCCCTTGATATTGGTAGGCTTCTCTGGACGACGAAGACGATGTAATTCGACGAGGGCTATCGTGTAAGTCGTTCGATCTAAACTAGACCGGCGTCAAATCCAAGACCACAAGCATCATTGATGCTCCAGACAATGCAAAGTAAAAAACGTTCAAGCTCTTGCTCGTACACCCAATCTTTCCAGCAGCAACAGCCAGAGGGGCGATATAAAAATAAAATAAAATAAAATAAATAGTATAAAAGTCGCCTCAGGTTCCGGCCCTTCTCACAAATGAACACACACTCACAACAGGCTCCCAACACAACCCTCTCCCCCCTTTTCGTAAAGTCCGGATCCCCCATACCGCTCCGGGTGTTTTTTTTTAAGCGCCGGGCTGGCTCTGCCCAAGCGGCTCAGCTCTGCTCAGCTCACACTCACCACGAGCTGTGCTGCACCCTCTCATGCATCAGTCTGCCGGCATCGCCACAAAAACAGAAAAAAAAGGACCAGTGACACTCAAGTCTTCCGTCGTAGATTGGCCTACCAGCGCCCTCTATTTTCCCCTCCACCTTCCTTTTCGCAAAACTAAGTATAGAGCTCGTTTTTTTTTTTTTTTTTTAAAAAAAAGGGGTGGTGACACGCTGCATCATCCGCCCACCGGCAGCCGGCAATCTCGTGATGGGATGCCGGATTCTTCGGCAAGGACGGGCTCAGTGAGGATAGTGACACATTCTTCAGCGTCCGTTGTGTGTACCGTGATCGCTCAAGGCCGTAACGCTGGGCGGATGAGGCCCCCCCGCGCCCCCAAGGGCATAATCTTGATGACCTCCACGGTCTGACCGTACATGAGATCGGCAGTTGCCATCACGACGTCCAACCTCCAATATGCAGCTTATTCGACTTTACTGTAGGGCCAGGTAAAGATTCGATTGATTCAAGTAAGAGCCGAAACCAAAAAAAGTCCCCTACGCACCCTCAATCAGTGAACTTTGCGCTCATGTTCAAGCTGACTCTGCTGACGAGATGGGGGAGAAAAGCCATCAATCCCTACAGATTTCCGGCCCCCGTCCGTAACCCAACTGGCCCACGGGTCGCTGATCTTCTTCATTGATCATCTCTCTATACCTACCCCCCGTCCGGTGTAAGCCCCCACCCTTCCCCTGCGCTGCTGAGGATGTAAGACGGATGCGCCCGGTGGCTGACATCGGGAAGGGGCCAGTCGTGTAAACCCTGGCAACACCGCCGGAGTATTATTTGCCAATGTCCGCCGTGGGGTATTTTCCGTGCCAGGCGGTCTGCGAGATCTCAGCTATTGACATTGGTCCTTTCCTGGAGGAGAAGAGGAGGAGGGAGGGAGTTTTGATAAATTCCACGTCGCTCAGGCCGGGTGCTATGGTTAGCTTCACTGGTAGAGAATTCATAGAAAGCTCGATTTTAACAGCTTCCCTCTCGCCGAAGCTGTCTCCCTTCTCCCACTCTCACCCACCCACTCTGCGGAGGAAGAGCGTTCTTTTTCCCGAGATCTGTAAGAACGGGAGCCGACTGCAACCCTCCGTCAGTCGGCTGAGATCCGCCAGGAAGGAGGGCACAAGGGTGCCGTGAACTTCTGTCCACAGGACCACTTACGCGCGTACGAAGAGCCCTTCCGGTGTATAACTCTCTCCTCCTTTCCAGCCTTCAAAATGCCCCCGAATGGCCGTGACTGGGGAAGGGGGCTTCCTCTTATCTCTCGTGGGAACAATAGAACGGAAGAATGCCGTACATGGTGCTTCCTAAACGTCACACGTCACACCCGTAACTAGTACTGGACTTTTCTCCCGCCATTGTATCACTCCCCAGTGCTGTTGGTGCTGATGCCGTGTATGACGATCACTTTGTCCTCTTCATCTCTTCTGGCCGGTATCTCGTTGATGTGGATAGGAGTGACGCACGCCATTTCCGCACATGGTATCTCTGTACGGCTTGGACGGTGTTGATGGGATCCCTCTCATCTTATTATCCATTTCTAGGTTGTCACCGTAGAGGGCGCGTTTTTCTTTCCCTGCAAAGCACTTCCTAAGCCTTCGGGAGCAGTCATCTGAAGTGGAGTATGTTTGCTGAAGGTCGTTAGAGACACCCGCGACTCGAGGATGCAAAACCCCCTTCCATGTTCAGGACATCCCAATGAAGACATGTTCGCAAGAACAAGCGTAAATCCAAACTTCCAGACGGCCATGTAGGAAGAAGGAAAAAAAAAAAAAGTCGGCGTAATCGTGTACGCAGCCCGAAACGCCGGCTATCAACTGATCTCTGCCCAGATCTCGATATCAACGCATGGGATGAGACCATTAGATTGCTTATAGGGATGCTGAGCATTCCACTTTCCTTGGAAAGCTGCACTTGTTTGCTGAGAGGACAAGTAGCCGACCGAGCCCAGCGTACGGCTGAGAACCACATGATGATGTCCTTGTGCTCTCTCTCCTTGCCGCCTCTCCCAAAGCGATACTAAACACCCCTTGTGCCTGGATAGAAGAGACCTCTTCAACGATGCTCAGAGGGTTTGGCAGAGCCCCATCGTCACTTGGCAACAAAACATAACATCTGAGGTTTTCTTAAGCCTGACAATACGAGGTGTTATCCGCTTTCGACGGTTCCTCCCGAGGTCCTATCCACGGGCCCGTGGACAGAGGAGAGTAGAGAGGTCTCCAGGGCCCCCACGCAAAGACTCGGTCTCCCGTCGCACAGAAATCTATTCATAGCCGTTCATGCCGTGCAAGAGAGACTTCTTCGTATCGGCCCTAAAACTGGAATCAGAGGCCCCTTTCTCATGCAGTTGTCACCCGGGAACGGGAAGGGTAGGCTGTGTCATCTGACAAGGAGAGCGGGAGGAGAAAGCACGTAATTCTCGAACCTCAGAGAGATAGCATCGATAATCGCAAAAGCCTGAGATACGAAGCCTTCTGGTGTAATGTGAAAGGAGTAGGGACCCCCCCCCCTCTTTTGGCGTGACGAACTCTCTCAGGATCCGTCGAGAGTAGGATTTGATGTCTTGGTTGAATACGCACCGCATCTAATATGTTCAACGACTTGGGCAAAGGAATGCAGGAGACATCAGTGTGCACTTGCAGCTACTACTCTCTTGCGCTGATCTTGAAGCAACACAAAGCGCCGGATTGGGATAACCTAGCCAACTATCACTTCGGAAGCTGTTCTATCCGGCAGAGACGGCATGTTGCAGTTTTCGAGTTAGTAACCTAGAGTAGAAGGGCAATAGATACTTCACGGTCCTCGTGCCTTTCCTTGCATTCACGGCAAAAGGTGAGATCAAGGTCGACCGGGCCGAGTTTGGAGCAAGAAAAACATCCCGACAGCCCACCAAAAACGCCTTTGCAGCTCTTCTCCGCTGTCAGCCTGTGTGTGCAAATCACACATCATCCTACACCGATACACAAAGAACCCTGGCCTTCAAACCATTCTTGGACTGAGACTTACGCAGATATGCGTGACAAAAAGGCGGAGAGGCAGGGCTAGCAATCAATCCGGCGGCAAGGAGCCTCAGTAGGCACGGTATTGTATCACTGAGCAAGCAAACAACAATATTCATGGGATAACCCACCCCAAATGTCCAGTAACTTGAAGGCTATTCGCCGCGTGCATACAATGTTTCCCCTCCCCGGATTGTGACCGTCCGGGATAATGCCTCGCATCTTGCGTTCCATTGCCAAACTCTCTTTGCTTGCTTTCACGTTTTCCGGAGTGCCGAACTCTCGGTCCGGCTCATGGAAATCCTCCACAAACAAGGACGAGAAAACAAAAAAAAAAAGAAAGAAAGCAAGGGACCAAACAGACACACCTCCCGATGCCACAGTAGCTTTCGGCCTCATCCCATTCGCACGCCCTCCTGGGAAGCAAGGAAGGGGGAAAACCCCACCTCTCCTTCTTGAGTCTCATCGGTAGCAATGCGATTCTGGTTTCTTCTCCCGACGGGCCTGTCTAGTCCAAAAGGGACGACTGTCCGCGCAAGGCAAAAAAGAGGAGGAGGCTAGATAGAGGCTAGGAACAACGGTCCCGGGTGTTCGGTTGAAATAGATCCTGGTCAACCTCCCCCTGCTTGCTGCTCTCGAAGCCATCAATTCCCGGGAAGTAGCAGAATCGCCATCATCTCCAAGGACCCATACAAAAAGTAAGTGGAGAACAGGCTTGCACAATCCCGGCGGCTCAATATGTTTAGGGGGGCACGGGAAAGAAAAATGTCGGAGGAGGGACCAGAAAAGAGAAAGTGATTTCCAACAGGCCTCCCGTCCCAGGGCACCGGTATGGCCGAATGTCACTGCAGACCCAGCCAAGCGGTGGGTATCAATTGATTTGATTCATCATTATTCTGAAGGTGAAGGGGCTGGAGGAGACCCTGCCATTCCACCATGGCCAGGGCTTTGGAGCATCAGCGCTCCAATGCTCCAATGCTCCAATGCTCCAATGCTCCACTACAAACCATGTTCGCCTCGGTCTTGCTGCCCGACGAAACCGTCAACTTCTTCCATCGCACTCCTCTTTTTTAGGTGTGTTTTTTGCTAAAATGACTGGTGGAGCCGAACGAGGGCCCTTTTTCACTTAGCTTCCTTTCTACGAGTGTAGCATGGCAGTGTAGTGTCTGCCTTCTTCTCTTTTACCCACATTCGTCCCTAATAAGAAGACCATGCGCACCAATGTGAAAAATGATAGTAAAACAATGCAAAAGGGCCCTTTGTCGAGATTACCCCCCCGAGATCCTGAGGGGTGGTGAAATCCCAGGCCACGGCGATGGATCTCACGTCGTACGTGGTCTCGGAAGGGAAGGTGTATGAAATAGGAAATGGAATATTATCCAGGTCCATCGGAAACCTTGCCAGAACATTTACTCTTCTCGGAAATCGAAGACAATCATGGGATCCCGAAATCACATCGACTCCCTTCCCTCACGAAGGAATCAAACAAAAAGTACCATCATCCTTCACTCTCTCCCAGCCAGGGTCCCATGGATCCGGCTTGTCGGAGTCAAGACTGGGGTAAAAAGAAGAAAAAAAATAAATAACAATGCAACGTCACCATCTTAACAACCCGAAGGCCCTCGGTTTCTGTCCTTTTTTCTCTCTGTACTCCGTATACTTGCCCCAAAGCGAATGCGAAAGTCTCCAAAAGCGCGGTAGAGAGTTGCATCACTAAGAATACCGTAGCTACGGAAAAAATAGCTCGCCGCCGTCTCCTCCTTCTCCTCCGGTTTTCTCCTTGCTCTGTTTTCTAGACCCCATGTCCTTCTTGTTCACCGGTGTGGGCCAGTCATCCCAACCTTCTGTATCAGATTATCAATTTTGGGGATTTTTTTTTTTTTTTTTTCTTTCTTCTTGAAGATATTTTTATACCCTGTCCCTTGGCGTCGGCGGTGCATTCCCAGACCATCAGCCTTGGGTCTTCCGCCCCGACGGTTTCCGTCATGTACCGGGGAGGATAGATAGAATAGATTGGTGATGCCTGCTTCATACAAGACCGGGGGTGTATTGTTCAATAAGATGTTCATTTTTCATGCAGCGAGCCTGTCCAGCTGGCATTGAGAAGGTCGGTCCAGGGCACGAAGAGGGCACTGATACTGCTACCCTGTGCCCGTGGAGCCGAAAGCGCCCACAACCTCGGAATAGGGCTCGTGGAGAAGACTCGGTCGCATGGGCATAGGCATGGGCAGGCCTGCCTGGCCTTGGGCATCGGGCGGAGAAGGATGCCGACAAAGGACATTTTGGATTTGGGGTCTGTCCAAAAAACGTTGGCCGAGGTCATCCGCACAGCAAAGACATTTGCGAATTCGTGCCAACACGACGAACGCGACGCCCTGGCTAGAATCGACCGCGTTCGCGCATCATTCAATGGTTTTGCTGACCGTCTTTTGCTTTGGTCGTCCGTCGAATACGATTCTAAGTTTTTTTCTTCGTTTTCTTTTGCTCAGGTGTAATTTCCTTCCCTTCACAAGTTGCATAGAAGAGGGGTTCCCGCTCAGTAGATGTGTTGGTGCTCGATGTGCCACGACATACCCTCCCTCACCATTTTCCAGATCAGATGACACTGATCTTGAGAGAAGGCTCCGTCTCGTCTGACGCCCCGATTTCTAGATATCGAGACGGAGACGGAGACAGAGCCTTAGGCTCAACAAGTCTTTTACGAGTCCAAGGCGCCGAGGTGGGAATGGGGATGGGAATCGGCCTGAAGTCTCCAACGATGCAATGCGGGATGACATGATTCCGCCTTCGTTGCCAATCGCCTCAATGCCTCCCACGACATCTGCCTCGCATCACGTTGTCCCGAATTAAAGGTGAAAAGGCGAGCCGCTGCGAAGAAAGAAGACATCCCGCGCCATAAAACGGGACGCACCCCCTTCCCCGCGTGCCTCTCTCTCTCTCCCTCTCTCTCCGCACTAACCCGGCAATCTTCACCGCTGATCTTTTCACTATGCACGCCCAGGCCCGTTGGAATAATAAAAAAAACATTGAACCGTCAACAAAATCGTGATCGCATCGCATCAGCAAGCCCGTGTGAGCATGTTTCCCACCACGCCACAGCAGACACCCTCCCCGTCCATTTCTAGTAATCGACATCTCAATTCAAAGGAGGACCCTTAGCTATGCTCGGTGAGTGGGGTCATTGTTCTCGCCTCCCCCCTTCCCTTCTCTTGTTACGAAATAGTACGAAGTCGTGTAGGTAGGTCTGGCCTTACTCGAGGCCACCACCACCCCGCAAAAGTGAACGGGGCCCATGTAATCAATGGAGATTCTCACACACCTCCGATTTCGAAACCGACCACAGCCCTGTCCTAACCCAATTCATTTTGTTCCCTCGCCCAGAAGAGGAAAGGTGAGAAAGGGTGAAGAGAGGGGAGGGGAGGGGGGGAGTCTGCGGCGCGGGTGTGATGGGGCTTGGGGAGGTCAAGGGCCAAAAAATAACCTGTGCCACTGCCTCTCACAGCACGCCATTACCGCCACGTCACAGAACAAATGATCATTCGGACAACTATTTACAAGGGAAAGTGAAGGTCGACAAAAATGCAGCTTGTAGTTACTTGTAAGAGAAGAGGTGGGGAGTGGGAAGAACGTTTGTCCCTGGATCACCTCGTGGGGTGCCGTACGTTTTTTTTTACTTGTACGCGTTACGCCCACTACACCACCCGCAAAACGCTTGGGCTCAACTGTCTCTCTTGTGCCTTGGGCCAGGCCTTGGGCAAAGGACGCCGTTGTCGGGGGACGGAAAAAGTACTCAGTCCGAAGGAGGTCGTCCGTTTTCTGATATGAGATGTGGGTGTGAGGGAATAAGTGTAGCAGTCTCCCCCCCTCTCCATCGACCAAAAAGGGCGAACTGTTCCTGAACGCGGTCTGTTTTCCGTGTCCTCATGACACATTTTGGGAATGCCAGGCTTCTAGCGCTGGGCACCCAACGAGTTGGAGGACCCTATTCCGGTCAATATCAAACGTTTTTGTTGGAGAGATCAATGATGGGGTTCCGTCCCAACTATGCGTTTCTGGAAAGCAAAACGTATTCTGAGACATTGCTGAATTGTTCCTTTCCTTCTGTCACCTTCCCGATTCTGTAAGAGCACACGACGACATGGCGACACCACCGAAGAGGGAAGAACCGAAGGAAAACGGTTTTCTGCGCCTCGTGGGGTTGTTTTTGAATGATACCCACGGGCACGCGGTGATGGGATGCAGTTAGGCAGCCCACCCCCAAACCTGAGAGCTTCAGTAGACAGGCAACGTCCCATTTCCCGTTTTCACAGAAATGGTGATTTTTGGGTTTTGACACCTCGGGCGTCCGCAAAACGCGCAAGGGGTGGGTAGAAGAAGAACTGGGCCAGCATTCCCACGTTCTCACATTCTCACGTTCTTCGTTGCCAGCGCTCGTCGCATACCTTGTTTAGATTACGAGGGGGGACGCCAACAATGCAGGGCGGGTACACATGACCGTAAGTTGCGTGGTAAAGCGCTGAAGTTTGACGGATTCCAATTGATACGTCGAAAAAAAGGGACCCCTTGGTCCTCTCGCCGTTCAGGATGGATGGGTGCTGGTTGTGTTCTGACAGGGGGTTGGATGTGATGAGATGCATGCTGAAATGAAAGGGAAGGTGAGGAAGAGGGAAAAAAAAAAAGAAGAAATGACTCTTCGAAAGTCCATATCAAGTTGTCATCATCAATCCTCTCGATAAGAACCTCGGCGGTGTGATGTCGTGGTGAAGATAGGCCACGCCCAAGGTGACGACCCGTTCTCGCGACCCCATGTAAAAGCGTACTTCGTAGTGTCTGTACTTCGTGGTGGACGAAGGAAAGCAACGTTGAAGAAGAAACCGGGGAGCGTTCGGTAGCATTGTTTTGCCTTCCTACGATCCTCCCGCTCCCGATCCATCCCCTCCTCCCCCAGACCCTAACCACAAATCGATATCACCTCTTGGTTGTTTTTCAACCTGTCACCTGTGCAGGAATGTACAGCTGGCACCTCAGCACAGCATTCCCAGAGAACCGCGCACCCCCTCGTCCAAAAAGGGAAACCCCACGATCCAGCACCTGAGAGGATCGTGAACCAGTTTGGAAGTTCGAACAGCACCTCCACCTTTTTATTTTTTTCATCTGAAAGTGACGATGTCGCACACTCGCTTGGACGTGCTTTGCTGCGGGACATCGTGCCTCACCCCGGCCTTTTTTTTTTGTCCAAGGACCATCGTGAGATCCGCCCTGCAAGGGACCGCTGTCCACTTTTTGTGTAATACTGCACTTGGTACCCACGATGTCCCCAGAATCTGTAGCGCAACGGGCCTTTCATTTCAAAGCTAACACCATACATCCTCGGGAAGGGGAGGTCAGCCTTTTCCCAGCTGGACACGCCCTCCTACATCCTGCAAGATGAACTGTGCTCCGTAAAAATAAAATCTCCGGAAATTGATTCACGAGTCCCGAGCCATTGAGCGTCATAAAAAAAATTTTTTTTTTCTTTTACACCGCCTATTTGGTTGTGCTTGTGATGCAACTCGCACAGCAGGAATGCCATCCCTACCTCCTCGACGGGCTGAAAAAATGAAAAAAGCGGTCTCGCGGCTACTTGCCAGCCGAGGGATGTTGGTTGCTGTAGGCTAAGCCTTGTGGTCGGTGTCTGTATTACACCGGGGTGTTTTTGTCTCTTCTTGTTTTTTTTTTTTTTTTTTTTTTTTTTTTTTTTTTCTCTCATTCTTTTCGAGTCACCCGATATGATACTTCGTAAAACAGAAGACACGAGGGAATTTCCTGACCGCCGTCCCGCCGATCCCTCCCACATCTCAAGATCTCTGTGATCCCGGCACCCGCCGGGGCTGTCGGGTTGAGACGGCAGACGGAGTTGAGCGGCCCTCAGATGACTCTTTGGTTTTTCTTCTTCTTCTTTTCTTCGGCTCCATTGCCGAGGAGGGGCATGATCTACAAAAATTGGAATGAGAATGGTGAAAAACACATGAGGAATGTTCTTTCGTGATTCTTCTGGCCTCTTTTTCGAGGAGGGAAAACAACAATGACGCAAGCCAAGTGACTTTTAGGACTTGCGTTGAAAGAAGAGCCGAATGAAGACTATTTTTTATTCATTTGATCATGCATTCCATGCATCTTCCATAGAGATAGGGGGTGTAAGTACGAAGTATGGGAAATGGAGAATGGAGAATGTCGAAACAATCCCCCAAGATTGCAAGGTTCGGCTCCTCAATTCATATCCCGTTTTCCATCAATCTCAATGCGGCATTCAATCATATTGATGAAGCACCTCGAGGCGTGCAATTATGTACCCCATACGAACTTCTGCAATATGGCGGCTCCACGGTATTATTTTTCCCCATCAAAACTCAAAATTAAAGTGATCAATAGCTTGGAGATGGACCAAAAGCTGTCCGCGGTCAATTTAAACCACGTGCTGGATAAATTCGCAAAGGGAATGTAGGAGAGACCCAAGAAGAAACCCCAGTCTTCATCGTTGAACGCCCGCCGAACGAAGTTTTCACGATGTTACGCCGCCGCCAATTTTACGCATACGCCCCTTCATCGTCGTCATTGGATTTTTTTTTTTTTCCCCTTTTCTCCAAGCCGGCTTTGCATCCGAATGCCGTCGGCTTAGGGTTGGGGAATGTGACAATGGCAGTCGTTCTCTCAAGATGACAAGACCATCTGAGTCTGACCCATATTTGCAGTTTCGCCTCATGTACGATAATAATTAGGGACTAGTTGTTTCTATTCTCACGAGACCATCCCCTTGCCGCCTCCTCCAAACCAGGGATAATACGTAACCTCGGACATGCTGGCGCCGAGTTCCTGGATACAGGCCCTGTCATCTAGTGTATCATGGTTCATGATGGGGTCACCATACAACCTTCAAGACGACGTACTTCGTATACTCGGCAGTGGACATTGAGGGATCGTGTGGGGCTCCCTCAAGGCCGGGCCAGGCCTTGGCGTGCGAGTTCTTCCGACAAGACCCACGATGAGAAAAAAGAAGAAAAAAAAGGCAACGTCGCGTTGCTACCCATTTCATACCGAAGGACCGGGTTCGAGATTGATGCGGAGGAGGGGGGAGGCTGGTTCCCCCATTTCGCTCTAGTTTGTAACAATGCTTCTGGGGTTTATGTTCACGCCTCGGGAATGAGTTTATGCTGGTGGGTTGAGAGCTGATGAGCTGTCTGCTCCGTGACCCTTGATCGTGACTCTTCATGCTGCAGCTCTACGTATGCAGCGTAATCAACCTGAACTCGGAAGGCCGAGGCTCACGCCAGCAACCCCTTGGACTCGTATGTGCCTGGAATTAAGGAAGCAGAAAAAAAAGCGTCATTTGATCCTCCTTCGACTCGGGGTACATTTCTTCTCAACCCAATGCAGGAAGATTCGAAACGGTGAATCCCAGATTGGATATTGAGAATCTGGGGGTCTTGGCACGAAATTAGGTTCCCTTTTGATAGGCCTCCCGGCTTCCGAGATCAAGTACAGTTTTTTTTCTGCTCACAGGACGAGGGAAAAAAAGAACGAAGGATCAACTAGTGGCTGTACCATCAGCCTTGAGTCCTATCAGAAGGTTTGTTGGTAGAGATCAACTGCAGCCTTTTGGACTGAGGCTCAACTCAGCGGCGGCATACCAGTATTAGTGTCAAAAAGGGTCGCAGCACCAATCTCCTAGTCTCGTCGCGCGGTCAATCCTCTGCCCGTTTGTTGGTAACTGGCAGTTTAGTGTAAAGGTGTAGTTCTCTTCCCCCGAGCGTCATGTGGGAATTCCTCCGACGCGGAGTTATCACGGCAGTGAGAGAGGAAAGCAGAGAGATGGAGGGGGAAATCGCCACCTTCTTCCGACGAGATTGTAAAACTCGGCCTTTTTTTTATTTTCTCTCTTTCCCTGCGGCTCAATTCAGGAACGCTGGGTCGAATACGGGGTGTAAGGAAAAGAGGCAAATACAACTCCATAAACGATTGAGATCACGCGGCCTTGTCCAGTTTAAGGCGACTTCCCCCGATCCTAATCGCCAGAAACGGATGGACAAGATCTCTCTCCCTCTCTCCCTGTGTCCCACCCCCTCTCCCTTTGGTGCGGTCGCCACTTTGAAGACGGGCCTTTTACGGATAATACCCCTTCCAGGGCTGTGAGGGATCCCCAGGCAGGTCAGGTCAGGTCAGGCAACGCAGCCTTAAAGAAGCGAACGTTATTTCTTTTTTTGCTGGAATCTTTGTTCCCCTTTCGTCGAGATCATGTGGGCATGTCCATTCTCGGATCCAAGGCCCGAAAGCAGACAAAAACGCGGGGACAATCGCCTCCCTTCTTTTTTGCCGCTCTTCCCATCGTGCCGCGCCCACCCCTCCCTTCCTTACTCCCTTTGATCGTCAAACCAGAACCGCACATGGGCACACACACTCGCACATGCACACACAAACACACACACAGGGGGCGTCGTCATAGCAAGCAGGCAAACACTGCCGGTAAGCGCTGGTCAATGTGCCAATTGAGAAGCCAATTGCCGCCATTTCATAGGACGGCGCCCAGAATAGGTTATTCCCCCAGCCCCGGTGGCGGAGGGTGTGGCCCGACCAGCAACCAAAAAAGACGTCAAGTGACCGATGAGTTGGCAGGCTGAAACGCAACCACCCTTTTGCTTTGGCTGGTATTTAAAGTCCCTCCCTGCGGGATGAGGAATATAATTATAAAAAGACAACAAACGAGGCGGTGCATGTCGTAGGAGAAGAGCAGCTGCAACGGCGCCGTGGCTCGACGGCGGATGAATTGGCTTATTGTTGAGTCGATGATGACGAGTTTTTGTGTGATCCCGTGATGAATTTCTCCTGGAGACATCCCTTTCTTTGCTCCACTGTCACCCATTGGTTTCTCGAAAGGATCCCTCCATAGGATAATGCTCCTGTGCATTTTCTTAAGGGATGCATTGTTGCGAAAGTTTGGATAAGGGCCGAAAGAAAAGAAAAAAAGTTGCGAACAATTTGCTGCTCCCAAGAGCTGAGGCCAAAAATAACAACATTGAAGTCTGTGTATTCAACGAGGATTTAACCTCTTTATAGGATCAAGAAAGTTGACCAACAACCTCAGTTTGGGGAAAAAAGGTGTGGCAAACCCGATGCTGCATCGACAGGGGTTCAGATGCCGGCATGTTTGCTTCTTCTACGCACCTAACCCACGCTACCATCGACACGACATATCATGAAGTTGCGTGCCCCCGTCTAGAGGGTAAACTCTCACCCGCCTGAGACTTGTAGGGAAATATGTGAACTATCCAACAAACGCTATACGACCCGGTTGCACAATAGTCGAATAGTTGTGACACATCTTGTCCGAGAGGGGATTCCGATGAGGGGGGAGAGAACCCACAATAGCTTCAAGTTCCTGAAAATGACTGAGGGGGGCGTGTAGACAGAACTGTGGCCGGCCCTCGGGTCGCCCGATCCACTTTGTCTCTGATATCTCCGTATCTCCATTGATGTCTTGGGGATGTAAGTAATTGAGAGGAGGCTGTCACTTGTGGGCCCGGCGATCACTGCGACTCATAGGGGAAGAAACGCAATAAAAGGAAAATAAAAAGCACCTGCCATCATCTCGAAGACCAGTGCTTTGCGGGAATCAGTCAGTTGACTTCAATGTTGCTGTCCAATTCAGCGCCAACCTGCAATGTCGGAGACAGCACAGCCCCTCTTATCAATTTACTGATTCAACATAGCCCCCCCTAACGTTCCTAAAGGCAGTTCAGCCTAGGAACTAATGATTTGAATATGAAGCAAGAGGTTTTCGCTCGATAGTATAAACTGTCTCATTGACATCAGATCTTACGTTGTCGGCCGGCAGGCGTAGGTTATGCCGGCAAGGCGCTGCCAGAGAACCCAAGACTCTTTGCGCTGGTCAAGTAATCACCAAAATGTACTTGGTAATATCTCGCTGTTAGCTTAATTCCAGCTTGGCTGTATTAAACCCGACCGCCTTTTCGGGGCTGCACTCAGCTCGATATATCACAGGGCTTATCACCACCTCCGAGCCCTGCAATGCAACTGGCAGGAAGGCCTTGAAAAAGCAACATTAAAGCTGCTTCATACAAGCGTGAAGGTGGTTTCTTGAAATTGGGGGGCTACGACGCCGGCCTGGAGATATCAGGGATGCTGCTCAGAAGAAACAATAATAGTAATAAACGGCGCGGCGCATTATCACACATGTTCTCAACAAGCAATAACGACCTGATAAAATGAGGTGGCGCTGGGTATGGCGGCATTAGTCTTCATTGTTTGTCTTTGCTTCTTCAGTCTGCACGACAGGGTGGCTTGTGATCAGATCAAAACCGGTTTCTTGACTCTATTTTTTTTTTCTTGCGAGGATCTAAAGGTGTGTAAATCCGGGCAGTTTGAGAAAAAAAAAATAATAACCTGTCAAGTCTAGCCCTTGGTTGGAGTGATGCTTCAATATTGGAATGGTTAAATGGCTTGCTGAGAAAAGGACTCCCGTCATTCACACTCCGGGTAACCTTAACAAGCGCTTAGCAAATCAAAGCCCGAGACTTGCATAAGGCCGGACCAACACGCAGTCCCAAAACAGCATCAACAACGATGGCAAGAAAAAATCGGGATCGGGATCGGTCTGCCTGGATCTGAGACAGGCCTGGCAGTCGCTCATCGAATTTGTGCTCGGATTCGCAAATGCCCACACAACTACGAAGTAATAGAGTCGCTTAAGAGCATGATGTTTTAAAGAAGCAATGGCCCCCGCCAACCCCATCGCGGGTGTGCAAGTGACCAAAAAAAGAAGAGAAAAAGTAACGAAAGAAAGCCATTATAAAAACCAAGGTGAGGGGCGTCAGCGGCTTAAGCCAGCCGAACCTGAACACATAGATTTCGCAGGTGGAAACTAGAAGAGCACACTTCGCAGGAAAGAGGGGTGTATATTCTCGTCGAGAGTCCAAAAAAGCAAAAGAAAAAAAAGGAATTACGATCATAATTGTCTCGAAGCTCGGGCTTCCCCGTGCCTTTGGCGAGGCTTTCGCGCAGGCGTGGTTTTGTATTACTTCGCCGAGTCAGGATATGTGATTTCCGTTCCATTTGCTCTGAGGAGCGAGCTGGAACATGGCGCCGCCTATTGACAAACGGCGATCATACGGAGTCTTACTTCGTACAGCATCGTTCCTGTGACGGTTGGTGATGTGATTGTGTGTCTGTGTTTACGACGTGGTCGAGTTTACAAGTACGGCTAGTGTATGGATGATGGTCGGTGGACAAAGCAGGAGATGTGGGGAGACCAGCTTCATAGAACCCATGACGTTTTTTTACTTCGTTGGAGATCAGCAAACGCCCAACGTCTATTTCGTTCCCTTGTCCCTGATTAGCAGTGTTCGCGGCTCCTCCCCCATACACCCCGATGTCGCGAGATTAATATGAAATGTGCCAGCTGAAGCCCCAGAGCCAACGGTGTTTGCTCCAAAAGGAAAATCGCAATGTGATAACCGTCCGTTTTACGTACAACGTACCCCCATCTAACAGCCACCCCGGAAGAGCCCAGGAAGAATCCAGAGCCACACCTGTTCACCCACCCTGGCGAGATTGTGTGAGAAAGTATTAATCCCTCCCCCACCAAAGCCCTTGCTGGGTTGGGCACGGTGTGACAACCCTCGCAAGCCCCCCCTGGTCAACAAAAAGGTTCGACCCTAGTCCACCGGGGAAAGCTATCAATTTGATCCGGCCCCACTTATCCCCCTCAACCTGGCTGACGGTACAAAGTTACAAACAGTACCGCAATGAAGGGCACTGTCCACAATGTTCTGCCATCCAGCTTGTCACTCGCGCTGTGGTCCCTCTTCTACGATTGGCAGGTGTTGACAGGGGCCATTGAAGAGAAAGGCCCAGGCCAACCAAGGGTCGGCAGTTAGACACCGGCACGTGTTCTCTCCCTTGGGCGAAAGAGAACGTGACCTCTGCTCTCTGTGGGTGGGCTTCGCGAGGTTTGTTTCGAAGAGACAGGAAAGAAGTCGTCTGGCTTTCCTTGTTCCCTCACCGATGGCATCATGGAACGTTTGGAATAAGGCAAATCTCGCCAATCCTCCCCAACTCGAATTTACAAAAATAGGTTACCCCAGCTGGAGCGAATGAAAGCTACACGTGATGACAAGCCACTTCTCCGGACTGGAAACTCCTGTTAGCAAAAGCCACACAGCTGTTTTTAGTGCGGACGGGTGAACGGAGAACTCCGTTTGGCGTTGACGAACTAAACCCAACCTGGTTGGAGGAACGCAGCAGCAGAAGATGACAAACTGCTTTACGAAGGACCACTGACGATGTCCACAAGTTAGGTGAGTAAATGAGTAAATTATACCGAGTCTATCTTGCTCATCACTTCTCTTTTCTGATTTTCTGATCACCAAGACATCAAATTGATTGATGTCCACATTATCAATAAAATGACACCTCCAATTTTCTTCCCATCAGCGCAGTTTTCTTTTTTGGGAACCCCCTTTTTTACGATCATGCGAATTCTATCGAGTGATTAATTATGTCCCTCTCCACACCGAGCTGGAAGACGCATTGTTTGCGGTTTACACTACAGCCCCTGTCGGATCCTCGCTCCCAGAAACCAGGGTGAGTGGTCATGTGCGTTTCGGGTTATTTCGCGTGGGGGTTGATTTTATTCTCGGGAGACAAAAAAAGCTCCCAAATGAACAGAATCTCCTTGTCCTCCCTGACAGGAAGACAGGACGCGCAAAGGTGTGGCTGGAACCGTCATCTTAATTGGATGTCAGGGTTGCGAAACCCGCGCCCCTTTGTTTGAGCAGCAAGCGATTCTTTTTTCTTGTCTCTCCTCTCTCTCTCTCTCTCTCTCTCTCTCTCTGTATTTTGTCTGAAGTGTGGGGGTTTGTAAATATCTCGGTCGATGCTGTAGTGTACAAAGGGGACGCAGAAACTTGAGATGCGAAACATGGGGTATGTTGAGGGACACAAGTGAATCGGCATCTTGCAGTCTGTCCGATCTCTGAGATCTCTTTGGTGCTTTTTCTATCTCGATTTCGTACGATCGGATTTCAAGAGACACGTAGGACTGAGTCAGCAAGGCTGCTGTGTTACCAGTAGGTACTTTGTTGGTTAGATCAGGATGAGATTTGAGCAGCACTGAATGAAGAAGAGGACAGAGAACCCGGTTTGGGGAGGGGACGGATGAGGTGGGTGCCAACCGGAACCAGCCTGACGGGTCTCACATTGATCCTCCAGGATAGACCCGCAGCTGTACTTGACGCGATATATTATCCTGCCAATCCTCTTTGGTTACTTTGTACACTCTTTGGACTCGTGGAGTAAAAGCCACCCACTATTAGCTTCATACACTACGAAGTACGTTATGAGAAGACGACGTTGAACGGTCGCCGAGCAAGGGTGTCCGATTCCTCCATCCTTCATCAGTTTTCTCTCGCCGTGGGATATGGTGGTAGCACACGCCCACCCCCTCTCCGACGTAACGGCGAAGAAACGCAGCTCGCGAGTCTCAGGCAGGAAGAAGCCACTTGCAAGGGCTCTCCGTTGACCTGTTGTCTAGCACTTTCCAGGTGGATCGATATCCTGGGGGGTGGTGGTGGGGGGCGAGGAATGGGGGAAGGAGATCAACCACAATGACGGGATGGACTAAAATACCGATGGTCGCAGCTAGTGAAGTTCATCGTAGCAATCTAGCATACACCATTGATCAATATCCGCCCCCGTGGTAGTTTCCCTCCCAAGGACGGCAGCATTTTTGCCCCCAAGACTCCGAGATGGAGGATGACGTGCGAATACTAAACATGCTACGAGCACTATAAGTCACGCGAGAACTGGGGACCTTTTCCTGGTGGGGGTCTTTTTTCGCCTGACGCTAGAGGGGGTCAAGGGAAAGGATCAATCGATGAACATCGTCTTTCTTGGTTCGAGAGGAGGTGTCGTATTGCATCTCCCCGTCGACCGCGATTTCCAATAACCTCAGTGTCGGGAATGTGATTGATCATTTTGAGCACCTCGAAAAACCAAGTGGGCCCACCGATTCGGCGAGGATCATCGCGACTCGGCGCCTGACGAAAGAGGCCTGCTGCACCACCCTCTTTTCAACCCCTTAAAAAAAAGAGACAGAAAAGCGAATAAGCGACACCAGCTCGTAAACCCTTAGCGTGCATAATACCGTGATGGCGTAACTGATCTGATCAAAGAGGGAAAAAAAAAAAAAAAAAAAAAGAAAAAAAAAAGGCCCTGACATGGGAGTATCAGCATGGGGCCCTTGCAACCCGGAAGCACAATCCCTTCCTTGCCGGACCTGCCCAACGCACTGGGTCATGCACCGGAACGAGCACTAGCAGTTAGCTTCCCCCCTCCCTGGGGCTCCCTCCCCCGAGATCTCCCGCTCACCCCCGTCTCTCTTTCGGCATCTCGAATTTTCTCGCTTCGGATTAGCCCTCCGACACCTCGTACTTGGGCCCGGTATCCGAGCTAGATAGTGTGTGTACTTTGTGGTTGAGCAATTTCCTCTCCAGATCGCTTTACGAGCCGGAGAGCAAGGACAAGTACCCTCAGTACTTGGTGATGGAATTTGCGGCGGTTCCCTCTGTGGAGTCTGGGGGAGGAGAAGCGGTTGCTGCCGCACCTCCACACAACGCGAGACTGTCAATGATATGGGGATTCTGTAACGGGATAAGACATGCATCTTTGGTGATGGGAAGAGCGGGCTTGCCATGTCCTGTGCGAACCTTTGTTTGCCAACCGTTGCTTCGAACCAGAGACCACTACATAGCTGTCCACCAGGTGGCCCGGAGAGGGGTAATAAAATATGATCACATTCCCCTAAAAATCACATACATTATGCGGCTGAAAGAATATCGTGCATTAAATATGAGAACATACAGAATCAAGCATCACCCTTCCACAAGCAACTTTACCCCAGGACTCGAACAGGGTCCATCATGTTTATTGAGGGCCTTCAGCTAGCCGTCTGTCCCAGACGTCCGGGTCCAGGTCCCAACCCCAGCTCCGGAATCCTGTTCGTAGCACGACCCATCGTACCTTACAGTTTTAGTCCTGCAAAGATCCAGAAGCAGGAGGAAGGGGGAAAGTTGAAAAGAGGCAAAGCGCGGACCTTCTCTCCCTGACAGAATATCGATAACGCAGTAATCGATTTTACAAGTACGAATAATAATGTGCAAATTGCAGAGGGGCCAGCCAAGAATCCGTCGACCAGAGACCCGGGAGCAGCCAAGCCTGCATTATTAGGCGGGGAACAGGGGGGCCCAGGACCCGGACCCAGCAGCTGGGAAATTTGGAAACGAATGCAAAGTCCACACACCCCTTGCAAAAAAGGGCCATCTTGATGGATGTATGGAGAAAGGGGAGATCCCGGTCTGGACTGCGTCTTGAAGGGGTAGCCTGGACTCGCAAAAGCGAAGAAGAAAAAAAGGGTACTCTTACGACAGGTCTCCACATGCCGAGGACTGGAGATCCGACCAGGTCTTTCGGGTCAGAGCTTTCTGAATCGGCAATGTGGGACGGCATTGCGGAAGGAGGAGAGGGTTTGTATTCAATTCGAGAAGATTTCCGTGTATTAAGACCAATGCGGCATACTTTGTAATATTGATGGTTGCGAGCAATCGGCCCTCTAAGGATTGGAGTGGTGTCGAGATCGGCACTTCACTTTTTCTTTTTTTACTTCGTACTGCTTGAGGGGGGCCGGAGGTGAACAAAAGCTCATGATATGTCGAGTCGGCAGATTTGAACCAAGGCTCGTAAGAAGATGATGCGCACCTTGGCCTCTCGAGAGTTGCGCGAGTCCCAGCGTCTCTTTTCATGCATGGGGTGGATCCGGGAAATAGGAAATTTCGACAGGTCAGAAACAAATAGGCAAAAGCACCGACTTCAGGCCTGCCCAGCTGAGAAGTGTATCATTACAGCACGATCATACGAAGTGGGAAGCAGTGTAAACTAGTTTACGAAGCTGTATGGAGTACCAATTGATCAAGGAGCAGAGCATCAATGCAAAACTATTAACGGGCCTCTCCGCAGGTTAACTGCAACTAGATTGCGAAGTGCTCATCCAGGAGATGAGGGGCAGAAAAAGGAAACATCAATCAAATCAGATGTTGGCATCAGATGCAATGCTGGGGAATCCCGCCTCACATCACCACTTGTTCCGTTCGTCTTTGACTCTTCTGCCACTGCACGTAAAAACTTGGGGTTTCTTTTTCCATTTCGGTAAGCGAGGGTCCGTTTCTGAGACAGGTGGCTCACCAATGATTTGCCGAGACGGCCGTGGATAATTGGTTAATTGGTGCTTGGTGCTCTCTGAGTCTGATGACGAAAAGGGAGCCTTTCTACTTCGTAGTTTGTTTGTCGCTTGCTGTGGCGCATAGTTAATCTTGGGGATCTTCTCCGACACTGGGAGTTGAAATTACACGAATTTAGTTGTCATCATGAATACCTCTGTCGGTACTCGTCTAGCAAACACATAGCAAACTTGATGCAATCAGCAGGGTGTTGAGCTGTCTTGTTCCTGGTTCCGTCATGAACGTTGGAAGCAGGCTCCTGCCAGCAGTGTGGTGATTTTAGTCACTGACTAATTAGTCTGACTAATTAGTCATTAGTCTTAGTCAGTCTTAGTTAAGAAATTCTGATTAATAAGCTGACTTTAGTCAGTCTTAGTCAATCACCTTGACTAAAAGTTGACTAACACTATATCCAATTAGGAAATAAAATCTCCATCGAAAATTTGTTAACCGAGGTTTAGCCGAAAAATTCTAGAAAAAATTCTAGAAAAATTCTCTAAGAGAAAATTTTAAAAGAAAATTATATTAAAAATATTAAATAAAATTTTAAATATTTAAAAATTATATAAAAAATATTAAAAAAGTTTTTAAAATTTTTAAAACTTATATAAAAATTATTAAAAATTATTAAAAAATTATTAAAAAGAAATTAAAATATTATATAAAAACTTTTAATTTAAAATATTTTTA